>WOXC01000412.1:0-95666 GCA_011680675.1 Gymnobelideus leadbeateri
AAACATTTAATTTTAAAACTTCGATTTTCAGATCCATTCCCTTTCTCCCCTGTCACCCACTCCCTCTGAGAAGATAAGCAATTCAGTATGTGTTGTACATGTATATCTATGCAAAACATTACCGTAGTAGATATATTGTAAAAGACTGCTTATATTTCCCTCCCACCTGTCTCACCTCCCACCTGGTCCATTCCCTACTTTGATCCTGTCCCTCTTTGATAGTGGGTACTTCTAACTTCCCCTCTCCCCAGAATGCCCTCCCCTCCATCATCCCCTCTCATCCCCCTTTTCCCTACTCAGGAGAGTGAGTGAGGGTAAGATATTCCATTTAGTATGTATGTGATTCTCTCCTTGAGCCAACTTCAATGAGAATATGCTTTTGCCTTTTTGCCTTCCTGTTCTTCCCCTCCCCTGCAACTACTTCCCTTTGCCTCTTCTACATGAGATAGTTTACCCTACCGTGTCTCTCTCCATCTCCTCTTGCCACTTTCCTCTCTCACCTCTTGACTTCACCCCTTAAGAATCATCCCTTCCTTGGGGGGGCTAGGTGGTGCAGCGAGCAGAGAGTCAGCCCTGGAGCCAGAAGGACCCAAGCTCGGATCTGGCCCCAGACACCCAACACACAAACAAAAACCCAGCCGCATGACCCCGGGCAAATCACCCAACCCCAATTGCCCTCCAAAAAAAAAAAAAAGAATCATCCCTTCCATCAAATTCAACCTGTGCCCTCTATCCATGTATACCTGTGAACATATGCCATGTACCCTTCTTCAATTATTTTCATAATGAGAAAGGTTCCATCAAACACAGTTACTGTTTTTCCATGTAGAAATGTAAATAGTCCATCTTTGATAAGTTCCTTTTGATTTCTTTTCCTTGATTATCTTCTCAAGCATCTCTTGCTTCTTGTGTCTGAATGTCAAATTTTCTATTCAACTCTGGTTTTTTCCTCAAGAATGCTTGAAAGTCCTCTATTCCACTGAATGACCATATTTTCCCTGAAACAAGATACTCAGTTTTGCTGGGTAGGTGACCCTTGGGTTCATTCCCAGCTCTTTTGCCCTCTGGAATATCATATTCCATGCTCTTCAATCCCTCAGTGTAGAAGCTGCCAGGTCCTGTGCTGTTCTGATTGTGTTTCCACAATATTGAAATTGTTTCTTCCTGGCTGCTTGTAGTATTTTCTCCTTGATCTGGGAGTTCTGGAGCCTGGCTATAATATTCCTAGGAGTTTTCTTTTTGGGATCTTTTTCAGGAGGCGATTGGTGGATTCTTTCAACCTCTATTTTGCCCTCTGGATCTAAAACATCAGGGCAATTTTCCCTGAGAATTTCTTGAAGGGTGATTTCTAGGTTCTTTCCTTGATCATGGCTTTCAGGTAGTCCAATAATTTTTAAATTGTCTCTCCTGGATCTATTTTCCAGGTCAGTGGTTTTTCCCATGATATTTCACATTGCCTTCTATTCTTTCATTTGTTTGGATCTGTTTAATAGTATCTTGATTTCTTATAAAGTCACTAGCTTCCATTTGCTCCAGTCTAACTCTGAAGGAATGAATCTCCTCAGTGAGCTTTTGAGATTCTTCTTCCATCTGGCAAATTCGGCTTTTTAAGGCATTCTTCTCCTCATTGCCTTTCTGAGTCTCTTTTGCCATTTGAGTTAGTCTATTTTTTAAGGTGTTATTTTCCTCAGGCAGGCTGTTGACTGTCATTTCATACTTTTCTTGCATCTTTTTCATTTCTCTTCCCAAATTTTCCCCCACTTCTCTTATCTGCTTCTTAAGGTCCTCTATGGCCTGTAGCCAGCTTGTATTTTCATTTGGGGCTTTGGTGCAGGAGTTCTGACCTCACAGTCCTCCTCCATGCTTTGAGCCTCTTTGCCCCTAAAATAGGAGTCCAATGTTGAACTTTTCTGTTTATTTTGTTTCGTTTGCCTAGGCATGTTGCCACTTAATTACTTGATTTTTGGGCTTGTTGCCACAGTAGGACTCTGCCACCAGATAGGGGAGCTTCTGCCCAAATGTGGGGTCTTCACAACTTCTGCCAGTTGGGTGGCCTCTGTAAAGCCTCCACCCACTCTGGTAAGTTGGATACCCACCCCAAATTTCCCCCCCAGACCACAGTCCAGATCCAGGTAGTTTAAAGCAAGATCGATTAACCCCCAGACTGATTGCTGGATCTTCCTACAGTTCGCAGACCAGGAGCTAGAGCCACTGCTGACGCTGCAAAATGGCTTCTGTGCTGCTGTTTCTTCAGCAGCTTTTTGCCCCCAGGGGAGGAAGCCAATGTGTTCCCCAAATACTGGTCCCAAAGTCCATAGGGCACTAACCTCTCACTTTGTCCTAGGCATATCTGTGCTGATAATTCTGGAATCGCCACAATTGCTGGTGTTCTGGGGTCCCTCCAGCCGGCTGAAGGCCTGGCCACCCTGGGGCTAAAACTGCGGACCTGGGCTCCGCTCTTCGCACTGCGCTGTCAGTTCCCAGCATGCTCTGCTGCCTGCTCTCAGAGCGCTGGGCTGGCCACTCCCTGCAGGGCTGCTGGGCTGTCCTCAGCAGGAGGTTAGCTTCTCTGTGCCGTTCTGTGGGTGCTGTGACTCCAGAAGTTGTTCGGCGTCCCCTTTCACATTGTTTGAAATTTGGGTCACAAGTATCTTAATAAGAGAATTAGTCCTAACTATCTTTGTATCTCCCTTAGGAATCTAGTAGATTGCCTTGTATCTAATTGGTGCTTAATAAGTGTTTATAGAATCGAATTGACTTTGTACCTAGTAGGTGCTCAACCACTGTTTGTCCTATTGTCTATGTATATAGTAAGCACTCAATAAATGTCGACTGGATAAATGATCATTTCTGTTCTGATTTGCTCCTCTTACCTGGCTCTTTAAATCCTCTGCAATGTGTAGGGGTAGAAAATACATTGATTGAGGCCACAGGGCCTCAGGCTCTAAGATTATGGTTATTCTAAGCCAGATTATTGTACCAACCCCGCCTCAAACCACCACCAATTAACAACTCCCAACCTTCACAAAAAATAATAGCAATCAGAGCTTCAGAGGGCCTTGGAGATCATCTAATCAAAATCCTTCATTTTATAGATGACGAAACTGAAGCCCAGGGAAGGCACCATGCCTCTATTAAAGTCAATAGCAAAGGTAGCATTGGAAGCCAAGTCTTTTGTCTCCAAAACTCATATATTTTTTCCCCATTGCTTGTAAAGATGAAAGTAACAAAGGAACTTGCCAGGAAGTAGGTGTTGATGACCTTCATGAGCAAATATATATATATATACACACACATATATATATATATTCTAAACTATTAAGTCAAATATTGACACAGTGAAACAGGTGATGGAGTATGTAAGAGTGTATGTGTGAGTGTGTGTATGTGAGTATATGTGTGCATGTGTGTGAGTATGTGTGTGCACTCTCACCCGTGTGTGTGTGTGTGTGTGTGTGTGTGTGTGTGTTTGTGTGTCTGAGGCTTAGGTGGCACCCTTCTGTGTAGTCCAAAAAGGATATCTTGAGGATGTGGGCCTTCAATTTAACTGAATTTGGCAAGCATTTAATAACTTTTAGGAATTATTTGATTTATAAGAGGGGATGTGGAAATAAAGAAAAATCAAAACCAACCCTAAACCCAAAACCAAAACAAACAAACAAACAAACAAACAAAAAAGAACACAGAATGTCAGAGCTGGGAGGACCCTTAGAACACAGGATGTCAGAGCTGGGAGGGCCCTTAGAACACAGGATGTCAGAGCTGGGAGGGCCCTTAGAACACAGGAGGTCAGGGCTGGGAGGGTCCTTAGAACACAGGATGTCAGAGCTGGGAGGACCCTTAGAACACAGGAGGTCAGAGCTGGGAGGGGCCTTAGAACACAGGATGTCAGAGCTGGGAGGGGCCTTAGAACACAGAAGGTCAGAGCTGGGAGCACCCTTAGAACACAGAATGTTAGGGCTCAGAGAGACCCTAGAAGAGAATGTCAGAGTTTGAAGGGGCCTCAGGACAGAGAACAACAGAGTTGGAAGGACCTAAGAATATAGAATGTGAGAGCTAGAAAGTACTTGAGACTAGAGTGTTAGCCTGTGGAAGTGTGTAACATCTTAGAGGTCCTCTACTTCAACCCACCAATTTTATAGAAACTCAGCCTCAGAGAGGAAAAGTAATATCCAAAGTCATGCATCTAGTGAGTCACAGAGACAGGCCTTGGATCCAGATCATTGGACTCCAAATCCATTGCTCTTTCTACTTGACTGCTCTTATCTCTGAGGCAGTAACTTCTCCCACTTTTTATTACATGGGCTAATGTTGCTGGAATTCTCCTTCCCTCCCCCTTCCTCCACCCTTTGGTCACAGAATAACAGTAACAAGAAATACTCTTCTTGTGCCATCTACTCTTCAACCTAAACCCCTAAAACACCACAGAGAAGAGCTGTCAATTTTGGGGCCCTCCATGCCCTCCAAAATAAGGCCAATCTTAGTTCCCACAGAAAAGCCAAAGTGATTTCCCTACAGAATCAGGGAAAGAGTGGTTTAGGTTTAGGATAATATTGTTAGTCACAGAGCCACAAAACAGCAGCAACCATCTAGTTGAACCCATTCTCCCCCAAAGGTCCCACCCCTTATAACCCATCCAGTGTCTGACCAGGCTATTCTTGGATATCTCCAATGAGGGGGAGCTTAATCCCTCCCAAGGGAGACCATTCCACTTGTAGACAACTAATTGTTAGGAAGCTTTGCCTGACACAAATCTAAATCTGCTTCTTTGTAACTTCCTCTAATATTTCTTGGATCTCCCCTCTGTGGCCAAAAAGAAAAAAGTCTAATCTGTCTTCTGCTTGTAGCCCTTCAAATACTTGAAAAGAGGTATCTAGCCTCTCCCCAGGCTGCTCTTTTTTCCCCAGGTAAAGCACTCATCTTTACACATGGATCAGTTGCTATTCTTTCCACCTTTGTAGCATCTCTCAAGAGAATGTACTTTGGTGGCTGTGCTCAGGTGTTTTTCTCTCCCCTCTCCAGCCCTTTCAGTTTGCTAGCTAATCACAGAGCAGCTGAGTCCAACAAAAGGGTCCTTGGAACACACACCAAATATTTAATAAGCGACTACAATTTGCTAGGCAGTTGTGTGAGGGTCAATGCTTTCCATGTCTGGTCTCTCTAGTTTCTATGACCCTTTTAAATTAATTTTGTAACTGCAAATGCTATGTGTATATGAATCACTATTACTTGCTAAGATAATATCCATGCATACACACATTTGTCCATAGCTATGAAGAAGGAAATGGCAAAGCACTCAAGTATCTTTGCCAAGAAAACCCCAAATGGGGTCACAAAGAGTCAGACACAACTGAAAACAATTGAACAACAACAACAAATATCAATAAATAAGGGCTTTAGCCCTTTGATAGGATCTCTATTTATAAGTTTATTCCTTATCTCCAATGGAAACTGAATTAAGATTTACTTAGAGGAAAATATCAGACCCTTGACTCCTCACAACCCAAACTCATTCTCTAGGTGCTTGCCAGGTAATTGACATATACTCTCGAAGTATTACATGTCCCAAGTTTTTTGTTTTGATGGTGAAAACCAATTGAAAAAGTCCTTCCCTCTTTTCCTGGTAGCAACTTTGTAGATTAAATACCCATCTGGATTCAGATGGACCCGCAGCACGTGGCATTATAAATAACAAACACCCACTCAATCTCCCTTGTTAACTAATCTTGAGTAAATATTATTTATTACTGAGGAAATGTTATCCTCTCATACCCCCTTCCTCTTCAACCAGTTACTGTGTTCAAAGATTCCAAAGGCCAGATTTGGAAGCAGAGGCAGCAGATAAGACTTTTTGCCCCCCAAATCACACTAGGATGCCATATTTGAAGCTTCCCTACCACCACAGTCTGGAAAGCTGTGACATCCCAATCTGCAGGACTGCCATATTGTCACCCCAATTTGGACACAGATTTAGAGGCCCACATTATCTCAGTCTTGTCTCTAGTAGATGATAAAGAATATCATTTGACAAATATCTTATAAAGAATATTTTAAAGAAATATCTTCTGGGGATATAAACAATTTTTCTAAGGCAGAAATCTAAGCTATCAGCAACCACATGAAAAAATGCTCCAAATCATTTATTACCAGAGAAATACAAATTAAACCAACTCCAGGGTTTTTATCTCACATCTGTGAGACCGACAGAGATGAGCAAAGTGGAAAATAACAGATGTGTCAGGGTCTGTGAGAAAGTGGTCATGCTAACACACTGTTTGTGGAACTATGAATTGGTTCAGCTCTTCTAAAAAACAATTTGGAACTAGTCCAAATGTCACTAAGCTGTTCATACTTTTTGACCTATGTCCCAAAGAGATCAAAGAAAGAAGAATGTGCCACATATTTGCAAAGTAAAAATTATAGTAGTTATTTGGTAGTAGCCCCAAACTGGAAACTAATGGGATGCCCTCCTATTAGGGAATGGTTACATATATCATGGTATAGGAATATAATAGAATTTCATTAAACTTTAAGAAATGGGAAAACAGATAGTTTCAGAAGACCCTGGGAAGATTTCTATGAATTGATGCAGGGTGAAGCAAAGAAAACTAGAACTATTTATAGAATGACAAGATCTGAAAGACTAGAATTTTAATTAATACAATGATAAACCACAAATTCTGAGGACTAAAGATGAAACATGCTGCCTACCTCCTGCCAGAGAAATGGTGGATTAAATGAGACATGCACTTTTGGAAACGGTCAATGTAGAAATTTGTTTTGCTGGAGTAAGCATATTTGTTCTGAGGGTCTTCTTTTCCTTTTTTCAGGACTTGAATTATGGTAGTGGTCAAGTGGGTGTAGAGAAGAATGGGGAAAATACTGCAGAGGTAAACGCAGCTGATTCTGACAACTGATTGCCATGGGAGGTGAGGGAAGAACCTCCAAGTCTGTGAGGCCAAGTGCCTGGGAAAATGACTGTGGCTTCAGTAGAGATGGGGTCATTGGGAGGAGGAGTTGATTTAGAAGGAAAAGGATGAGTTCAAGTTTGGACAGGGTGAATTTGAGGTGCCAGTGGGACATCTAGACAGAGATATCCACCAGGTGATTGGCAATGGGGAGGCTGGAGTTCAGAGGAGAGATCAGAATACAGACTATCCTATCACAAAATTTGGACCTTAGAAGAGAGAGTGTCAAAGATGGAGGTGTCCTTAGGACATAGCAAGCTGGACCTGGATGGGATTTTGAAATATAGATTTTTTTTAGCATGTTAGAGCATGAAAGGATCTTAGAGACAGCAGGATCTTAAAATAAAAAATTTTGACCTATGAGAGACTTTAGAAGTCTTCTGGTCCAACCCAATCTACCCATTTTACAGATGAGGAAAACTGACACTTGAATAATTGAAATGATTTGCCCAAGATCACTGTTGTCTTGTTCAATTCTCCACCTTCCTTTATTTTTCCTATCTTGATTATCATGAGAACATCAGGTACTTTCTACTTCAACTGAACCATTTTAGTAAGTCTCTTTTGTTAATAATTTTTTAATGTTTGACAGACATAATCCCAGGAAGAATCCCTCAGTATTCACCTTTTATCAGCCTTGTTTCATGGAGACACCTCAAGCCAGGGGCAAGAAGCTTAGATTTTGGCATCGATAGAAAGTACATAAATCTTGCCATAGGCTCTGTTTCGTAACATTACATATTTGCCACAGAGTCCCAGTGCCTACTTTACTTGTCAAAAAGAAGGGGGGAAAGAGAATAAAAATTTCCTAGTTTATTTCATAGGATTATTTTGAAACTAGAAAAAAATATATAAAGTTCCTTTGGAGAAGTATAATAGAATAGGTTATGAGAAAGCACCAGAGGGTGGCAGAAAAGACAATAAAAATATTTGAGTTTGGAAATTCTTGGCTTTGGCAATAACTTGCTTTGTGGAGGTCTATTAACCATGCTAGTCAACCTTCCTCCAAGGCACAAAGGGGTTAGGAGTTTGAGGCTGCTATGAAAATCTGTACCTCTTAAATGTTTGTTACTTATTTCCCTAACTAGGTTGTAAATAGGAATGTGTCATATTTCTTTTTGTCTCCTCACATAGAGCCTAGCTTTGTACTGACTCAGTACATGTTTGTTGATGGAGTGATTTCTTTGAATTCAAACCAGAGAATTTAATTCAAACCAGTGGCTGAGTTAATAGAGGTATTTGAATCTCCTATAGATTCTTGCTCTGGGAAAAAAAATACTCTCCAATCCTTTATTTCCAAGAATACAACTTAGAAACAGGCTTGATACATAAGCTGAGGGAGTTACCATAATGAAAACTTCCTGACAGGGAAGGCTGTAAAATACTTGTCTGGCTAATTCGAAGAAATTATAAAATCCCCTTCTCTAAAAAAAAAGAGGTGGCAAAGTATTTGACTGGAATGGTTTGTTTGGCTGGCTAGAGACAAAAGACTGGACGCAATGACTATTCCTGGTTTATTCCAAGTCATATAATCAGAATCATATCAGACTCCAGAATCTCAAAGTAATAACATAGAAAACATGTGTAAGCACTGACTCAAGGTGGTAGGAAAAGCTTCCATAGGGCACTTGGCTCTGCCTTTGCACTTTCTACCTCCAGTTGTGATTACATTTTAAATCTTCCCAGCTTAATGGGCATCATTTCCATTTAAAGATCTTCACAGAACATGGTAAAGCTTCCTAAATTTCTCTGAAATTTTCTTCTGTGTAATTGCTTATGGTGTCGTGATATTAGCTTATATTCATATACCAATTTGTTCAGCAATTCCTGAATTGATGATGAAATCCACTTTCCTTCTTTGACTTCCTAAAATATATGCCAGTGATGTAACTGGGCCAAAGAGTGTATTTAGTGCCTTTAAAAAAAAGCATAATTTTAGATTGTTTTCCAGATTGATTGGACCTAATCATCACTCTCCCAGCCATACATTAATGTACCTATTTTTTCCTTAGTTCCTCTGTCATTGACTGTTTTCATTTTTTGAGCTCTTTGTTAATCTAATGGGTATGAGGTGAAACCTCAGAATGATTTTAATTTGCATTTCTCTTATTAGTGATTTGGAGCATTTTCATATAGTTGTTGAGCTATAAAACTATAAAATAGAATTTAAACAAAACTATTTAATTTAAATTCAAAAACTTCCTATTTATATGCTTTGACCACGTGTCAATTGGGTAATGACTTGTTCTACATTTACATCAGTTCCCTTTATAGTTTGGGCATTGGCTCTTTATCAAGAAATATGTCCAAAGATTTTTCCCAGTTAGCTGCTTCTTCCTCAGTTTTAACTACAGTGATTTTTTTTGAAAATGAAATTGAATGTCAATCGAAGTTGTTCACTTTTTCTCTTATGACCATCTCTACAAAAGCTTTAAGCTAAAAAGGAAGAGGGATAGAGGGAAGATTGCCTTTGTATATCTTCCAAGCTAGATAAATTATACCTACAATAAAGAACACTAGCAGTTGAAATACCCTGAAGTTCAGCCAATTAGTAAGCATTTGTCAAGGCCTATGATGAGCCCGACACTGGAGCACTCAGTGGGGGAGATCATATGCAAACAAGTATGGACAAACAAGCTAAATATATGGGATAAATTGGAAAGAATCAGCAGAGGGAAGGCACTAGAATGAAAAGGGGCTGGGAAAGGGCTCCTATGAAAGGTAAGGTTTTAGTTGGGTCTTGAAGAAAGTCAAAGAAGCCACAAGGTGGAGATAAAGAGGGAAAACATTCCAGGAGTGGGCGATAGCCAGAGAAAATGCCTGAGAGTCTGTCATTTGTTGGTCATCAAGGAGTCCAGGGCCACTGGATCAAAGAATATGTGGGAAAGGATATAAGGAGACGAAAAAGCCAGTAGCAAACCCCATGGTACAAATGCTTAGAGGAATTAGAGACCCCAGTGAAAATGGATAAATTTGACCTTATAGGTATGAGATGTAGCCCTTGACTAGACCATGACTCTAGATGGGTGTACTTTCTTTAAAAGTAACAGGACTATCTAAAGGGGAGGAAGGAGAGCACTTGATATTAAGAAGGCACACTTATGTGAGGAAACCTGGGGAAAAGAAGGGGAAACATTTGGGTCAAGGTCAAGGGAAAGAAAAATAAAAAGGATTTTGTCTTTGGTGTATGCTGCAGACCACAAATAGGTCCAGAGAAAAAGGAAATAGATGAGTTTGGAAAATAGCACACACCTGTCACAGAGGCATGATATAACATTGATGAGAAACTTCAGTTATCTAGAAAGATGTTGGAGCAATCTCTCTCTGTCTCTCTGTCTGTATCTCTCTGTCTCTCTGTCTGTATCTCTCTGTCTCTCTGTGTGTCTCTGTCCCTCTCTGTCTCTGTCTCTCCCTCACCCCCATTCCCCTTTCTCTTTCTGTCAAAAACAGAGCAAGTAATAACTTCTTGATTTTTCTTAGTGTGAATTTCATCCATCGCATGGAGGAGGAACCAATAAGAGGAACTTCTATTTTGGATCTAGTACTAACAGGGAAGAATTGGTTGCTAGGAAGGAAATGAAGGGAACCTGGATGGAGGAGGGAGGACAGGAAGAATATGCATTTATTAAGTCTAGAAAGTGACTACTTTCCTTCTCATTTATGACTCGTTCAATTTTCGAGATTGGATTATTTAAATCCTCAATTTCTATTTTGTTAATCTGGGCATATGTGTGTGTGTGTTACATATATGTATTCACTTAATTTAGATTGTCAGTTTTCTTGTCATATAACTGGGAAAATAGTTTTTAACAATTCCCTTTTCTTCTTCATGTGTTATGAATTCTTTTTCATTTTTTATACTTGTAATTTACTTTTTTTCTTTTTGAAAAATCAAATTAGCTAAATCTTTTTTTTTTTTTTTTTTTTTTAGCAATTGGGGTTAAGTAACTTGCTCAAGGTTACACGGCCAGTCATTATTTATGCGTGGGTGCTCATTTTCTGAGGCCGGATTCGATCTCGGGTCATCCCAACTCCGAGGCCGGCGCTCTTACTCACTGCGCCACCTAGCCGCCCCCTTTTTTTTTTTAGGGCAATTGGGGTTAAGTAACTTGCCCAAGGTCACACGGCTAGGTTTTTGTTTGTTTGTTTGTGTGGATTAAGTGTCTGAGGCCGGATCCGAACTCAGGTCCTTCTGACTCCAGGGCCAGCACTCTACTTACTGCGCCACCTAGCCGCCCCACTAAATCTTTACCTTAGGTTTTTAAATAGCTCCCAGTTTCATTCAGTTATTTAATGATTTTTCTTTCAATTTTGTTAATATCTTCTTTGATTTTTAAGATGTCTATTTTTGTGTTGAACTGGGATTGTAAATATCTTCATATTTCTACTTTTAAAGTTGCAAATCCACTTCATTGAGTTAATCTTTCTCTCTTCTATTGATAAAGATTTTTACAGACACAAAATTTCCCCAAAGTACTGCTTTGGCTATATTTCTTTTTTTTTTTTTTTAATTTTCTTTTTGGAGGGCAATTGGACTTGCTCAAAGTCACACGGCTAGGTTTTTGTTTGTGTGTGTTAAGTGTCTGAGGTCGGATCCTTATTCAGGTCCTTCTGACTCCAGGGCTGGCACTCTACTCACTGTGCCACCTAGCCACCCCTGCTTTGGCTATATTTCAAAAATGTTGGCAAGTTGTCTCATTATTGTCATTATCATTAATAAAATTATCTTTTTTTCTATTATTTGTTCCTTGACCTTGCTATTCTTTAGGATTGCTATTTAGTCTCTAGTTTATTTCTGATCTGTGCCTCAAAAGCCCTTTATTAAACATAACTTCTGTTGCAAGGTGGTCTATAAAGAATGTGCTTAATATTTCTCCTTTTCTGCATTTGCTTGTGAAGGACTCATACCCTGATATGAGGTCAGTTTTTGTAAAAGTGTGAAACAGTTAAGAAAAATGTACGATCCTTTTTATTCTCATTTACCAATCGCCATAGGTCTCTCATATTTAATTTTTCAAAAAAATATTTGGTCTTTAACTTCTTTCTTATTTATTTTTTGGTTAATCTAGTCTAAAATGGGGTACATTGAGGCCTCCTCCCCACTATTTATAATTTTACTGTCTAATTCTCCCTGTAACTCATTTAACTTTTCCTTTAAGTATTTAAATGTTATGTCATTTGACACATATGTATTTGTATTGATATTATTTAATTTATTATGGTACCTCCCATCAAAATGTATTTTTCATGTTTAATCTCTTTTAATTAAATCTATTTTTGGTATTGACTTGTCTGAGATCATGACTGCTACCCCTTCCTTTTTTTCTTTTTTTCTTTTTCTTTCTTTTTTTTTTTGGTTGGGGGGAATTGGGGTTAAGTAACTTGCCCAAGGTCACACAGCTAGGTTTTTGTTTGTGTGTGTTAAGTGTCTGAGGCCGGATCCGAACTAAGGTCCTTCTGACTCCAGGGCCGGCGCTCTACTCACTGCGCCACCTAGCCGCCCCCTTTTGTTCTTTACTTCAGCTGAAACATAATATGTTCTTCTTCAGCCCCTTATTTTAATTCTGGGTGTCTTTATGTTTCAAACATGTTTCTTATGAATAGCATATTGTTGGATTCTGCTTTCTAATCCATTCTGCTATCTCCTTCTGTTATCTGGGTGAATTCATTCTATTCATGCTCATAGATATGGTCACTGATCATGCATATCTCTTTGTTCTATTCTCTTAGTCTTTTCCTTCTATTTGTTTCATTCCCCCTCTTAATAAGGAAGACACTGTTAAACAAGTTGTGTGCTCAGAAACTGTGCTCTAGGTTTTAAGCAATCTGCTTCTACACTTGTTTCTCTGCCCCTTGTTTCTGGAGACTAATCACAGGTTCTTATCCTTTACCTTTTAAGCCTCTCTTCTTGATCCACCCTCCACCAGTGATTTCTTAACTGCCAAACTGAATGATCTTTTGTCAGTCGTTATCTGCAATCAATGCTGTTACCCAAGGTGCAATTATTTTCCTATTGGTTTTTCATAAATCCTTTCTATAAGTACTGCCATATGAGATGACCAAATGTCTTTTGAAATGACATTTCTTGTTGCCTTTGGTTGCATGATAAAACCAATCCAGCCTACTCCTTCATCTTCCTCTCCAAGGAGAATTTACGAGCCATCCTTCCTTTTAGCTGTATCTTCTTTCTGTCTTTTGTTTCTATTTATGGCAAAATGTCAAAATTAGCACATTATTTTCTCTAGTCATATTTCCATTTGTTAATCAGTGGACAAAGATCTCACATTTAAATTATCAACAGCTGTTAATACTTATGCACAGTGTGATCTTTAGCACCCTCTGTCACCTTTTCTGTTATTTTTCCACTGTCACTACTATTACAGAAAACAACTTCAAAAAGACTGAGGACCATTTTGTACAGCTACCAGGGGAAGACTGGAAGAAGACTGAGGAAGGGGATTTCTTTTCTGCCCCACTGTTTGCAACGGTGTCCTGCAGTGGAGTAAGTCACCATGGCCAGCTGGGAGCAGGCCAAAGAGTCCAACAGACTGACATCCTCATGCTCAGTGAGAGGCACCATGAATATATCATTAGAAGAGAAAAGTCATCAGGACACTGTAATGTCCTAGGTCAGAGCTGCCTCGATTGCTTGTTTTCCCTACATTGTGCTTACCCATTAGAGCATTCCTGCTCTTCCCAATGGTGTGTTGTGAGTTGGTGGGAGAGTGTGCCAGGTGATGGGGAGGAGGAAAGCTTTGTTTGTAACTAGTGTTAGTACTAGGCCACTTCAATAAATGCCTTTGCTTTGGTCCTACTTTGTCATATGTCTGACCCTTAAGTGGAATGTACGTGTAGGGGCTTGTGAGTCGTATATAACGTTAGGAGTGTTGACCAACACAGTAGCTTTAATGTGTAGTATTCATCCCCTGTGGGACTCAATACTCTGGTGTAAGTTGGCAGTTACATGCCCTCTATGGTCTAGACCAGGGGTGGAGAACCTGTGTCCTCAAGGTCACATGTGACCCTCTAGGTCATCCTCAAGTGAGGCACTTTGACTGAATCCAAACATCACAGAATAAATCCCCTTAATAAAAGGATTTGTTCCATAAAACTTGGACTCAGTCAAAAAGATTGCACCCAAGGACCTAAAGAGCTACATGTGGCCTCAAGGCTATAGGTTCCTCAGCCCTGTTTAGACAAACTAGTCTCCTTAGCATTTATCACACACAGTACTATCTCTCATCTCCATGCCTTTTTTCCTGAGTATCCCTCATTCCAGAAAGGTACACCCTCCTCACCTTAACCTCTAAGAATCCTTAACTGCCTTCAACATTCAGCCTAAATGAAGTCTTTCTTGATATTTCCAGCTGCTACTGTAACCACCCCCCCAGTCAAAAAATATCTTATATTTATATTGTTTATTTTGTTTATCTATGTATATACATATTACCTTGTATATACATATTATTTATATTGTATTTATTTTTTATATCTATGTATATACATATTATCTTCCCACTAGAATGGAAGCAAGGGATGTTTCACTTCTGTTTTTGTATACACATTGATTATGTGTTTAATAAATGCTTGTTGATTGACATTGACTTTACCTCCACAACATTTCTCACATCTGCCCCCTTATCTCCACTCCATTTCAGGCCCTCATTACCTCTTGCCTAGACCATTGAAATGTGTTCTTATGTGTTCTCCCCATCTCCAGTTTCTTTCTATTCCACTGCCCACACAGCTTCCAACATGATATTTCTAAAGCATGTGTCTGACCATGTTACCGTCTTCTGTTCTCCCTCTCTCCCCCAAATTATCAATGACTCTGTTGCTTCTAATATAAAATGCACCTTCAACGTGAAATTTAAAGCCTTTGGCCCCCACATTCCTTTATTTCTGCTATTATTTCATATATTTGCCTGTAGATAGTCTCCATTCAAATCCAGCTGACCTCCTATCTGTTCCTTGTACATCTCACTCCAACTCTGCCTCCATGTTCAAGTTGATCTGTGTGTGGAATGCTCTCCCCTCCTTGCTCCCCTCTGCCTCTTAGAATCTCTAGCTTCCATCAAAGCACAGATCAGGTACCACAGTCCAGGCAAGATGTTTCCTTATTATTTCAGTTGTTAGTACTCTCTCCCTTTTGCAGCTACTTTCTATTCCTTTTCCCCCCTAAATTTTATATTTATTTACTTGCAGACATGTTGCTTCCCCTAGTAAAATGCAAACTCTTTGAGTATAGTGACTCATTTGTTTTAATTTGTGTCTCCAGTATCAGGCACACTTATTTGTGTATAGTAGGGACTCAGTAAATGTTGTTGAATTGAATCAGAGGAGACCTTGTAGTTGTTGTTGTTCAATTGTTTCCAACTCTACCTGACTCCATGGATTTTTGTCCATGGGGTTTTCTTGGAAAAGATACTGGAGTGGTTTGCTATTTCCTTCTCTAGTATGCCCTCATTTTACAGATATGGAGCTGAGGCAAACAGGGATTAAGTGACTTTCCCAGGGTCACACAGCTAGGAAGAATCTGAGGTCTGATTTAAACTCAGATCTTCTTGACTCCAAGCCCAATGCTCTATCGCCTGTGACACCTAGTTACCTCAAATGAGACCTTAGAATATGGGCTATTAGAGTTGAAAAGGTCATATATTTTAACAACATACAATGTCAGAGTTGAAAGGGACTTTGGAATATAGAATTTAAGAATTGGAAGAGATCTTAAAACAAAGAATACCAGAACTGAATAAGACGTTAAGATATGAAATGTTAGAGCATATGACTTTGTTTTTTAATAAAATTATTTCATTGAACAAAAATATATTTTATCTCCTTCCCACCTTCTTCTCCCTCTCCATTGGAAAAGGGAAAAAAACCTCTTGTAATAAATATTAATAATCAAGCAAAATATTTTCTCACATTGGCTAGGTCTAAATATATATTGTATTTCATCCCCTAAATCCATCACTTTTCTGTCGGGAGGTTAAGTAGCATGCTTTATCATTGGCCTTCTGGAATTGTGGTTAATCATTACATTGATCTGAGCTGTTAAGCTTTTGAAGTTGTTTGTCTTTGTAATGTTGTTATATAAATTGTTCTTTTGGTTTTGCTCATTTCACTCTGCATCAGTTCCTACAAGTCTTTACATGTTTCTCTGAAAACATCTCTTTCATAATTTCTTATAGCATAATAGTATTCCATTATATTTATGTACTATAATTTGCTTATCTACTCCCTAATTGATGACTCCCTAATTATCTACTCCCCTACACTCCCCTTGATTTCTAGTTCTTTGTTAGCTCAAAAAGAGCTATAATAATAAGTGTTTGTACATATTATTTTTTTTTCTTTCTTGGTTCTCTTTGGAATACAGGCATCACAATAGTGATGTTTCTGGGTCAAAGGATGTGCATAGTTTGATAACTCCTGGAGACGTAGTTTCAAATTGCTTTTCAGAATGACTGAACCAATTCACAACTCCATCAATAGGGCATTAATATACATGAATTTCCATAGTTCCTCCAGCATTTGTCATTTTTCATTTTTGTCAACTTTGTTAATCTCATAGTTATGAGGTAGAACCTCAGAGTTTCTTTAATTTGCATTTCTCTAATTATTGTAATTGTTTGGAGGATTTATCATATGGCAACTTTTAGCTTAGATTTCTTCCTTAGAAAACTGGCATTTCATATCCGTTGACCACTTGTCAGCTGGGAAATAATGCTTTTTGGAATCAGTTTCTTATATATCTTGCGAGTAGGTCCCCTAACAAAGAAACTTGATGAAAGATTTCCCTCTCAATTATCTACTTTCATTTTAATTTTGCTTCATTCATTTTGTTTGTGCAAAATCATTTATGTTTTATTGAATCAAAACCATCCGTTTTATTTTCTATGATCTTTATAGTTTGAGCAAATACTGTTTTCTGATCTATAGATCCAAAATAGAATTTCTTCCTTGGTCCTCTATTTGTTTAAAGACAACTAAGTAACACAATGAAGATAGCACTGGACCTAGAATCAGGAAGACCTGAGTTCAAATCCAGCCTCAGAGTAAGTTAAGTTACTTATTCTGACACTTAGCTGTGGGATACTTTGAACTCTGATCTTCCTGACTCCAGGTCCAGAGCTCTGCCTCTATCTCAGTTTCCTCAGCTATAAAAGGGGATAATAATAGTACCTAACTCCCAGGGTTGTTGTGAGGATCAAAATGAGATAATCTTTGTAAGGCATTTAGCATAGTTTCTGGCAGAGAGTGGGCTCCCAAAAAGGCTTTAAATCACTATTGATTAGAGAAATACAAATTAAATCAACTCTGAGGTACCACCTCACAATGACCAGATTGGCTAATATGACAGAAAAGGAAAATGATAAATGCTGGAGAAGATGTGAGGTAATTGGGACACTAATGCACTACTGGTGTTGTGAACTGATCCAACCTTTCTGGAGAGCAATTTACAACGAGGTCCAAAGGGCAATTAAACTGTGCATATCCTTTGATCCAGCAATACTACTCCTACTCCCACTCCTTCTACTACCACTACTACGACTATTACTACTATTGCTGCTGCTACTATCCCAAAGAGATCATAAAAAAGGGAAAAGGACCTACATATATAAAATATGTATAGCAGCTCTTTTGGTGGTGGCAAAGAATTGGAAATCAAGGGGATGCCCCTCAGTTGAGGAATGACTAAACAAATTATGGTATATGAATGTAATGGAATACTATTGTTCCGTAAGAAATGATGAGCAGTCAGACTTCAGAAAACCCTGAAAAGACTTACATGAACTGATGTTGAGTGAAGTGAGCAGAACCAGGAGAACATTGTACACAGGAAGAGCAGCAATGTTGTGCAATAATCAATTATGATGGACTTAGCTCTCCTCCCAATACAGCGGTCTAAGAAAATTCCAAAAAACTCACGATGGAAAATGCTACCCATCTTCAGAGAAAGAATTGATGGAGCCTGAATTCTGTTCAAAGCATACTATTTTCATTTTCTTTTTTCCATAATTTTCCCTTTGGCTTTGTTTGTTGTTGTAGTCACAACATGGCATATGGACATATGTATATGTGAATGCACAGCTATAAATTATGTGTTCATATTTACACTCCCAGGCTGAGGGAGTTTTGTCCTTTAAGGCCCTTAGGGTGACTTATCTCAGTCCCTAAACTGCAGCTAGCTGACAAGATTCCAGATTTAATTCAACTATTTACTGAGAATGGTTTCCCTTCTAATAGAAGCTATGGCCCTTGAGGTAAGTCACAACAGGTAAACATTGCATGTCCCTTTGGCAGGTGCTTTTTCTGCTGCTCTTCAGGTGTAACAAGGACCTTAACTTATCATCACTGGTTCTGGCTGACCAAATGGTAGCTCTGGAGTCAGTCTTCAGCCATGAGTGACTTGACTTATCACAGAGAGGCTTGTACCCACGTGGAAGAGTCTCTTCAGTGACTATTGAGGCAGAGGGGTTGATGACTCAGTGCATGCACAGAAGGGATTGCTCTAGCTTTCCCCTTTCACCCCACCCTTCTTACCTTACGGCAGCAAAGTCAGAGAGGACTGTTTTGAGATAGTTCCCAAGAGTCTCTCCCTGACTTCCATGTGGTCATGAGGCAAATCCTGCTTAGACAAGCCTGTACTTGAGTCCCTGGTATAGCCTTCACCTCTTTTGTGTTTGCTGTCTCTTGATCTTAGGTGAATGGGTGCCCAAGATAGGTGTGTCCAGGCTTGGAAGCACCGTTGTGAGTTTGAGAGGTCTAGGCACATTGGATCTCATCAGCTTGGAGCTAACTGGTTGTAGGGGAAGTTTCTAAATCAGAGGGGCTGATACCAAGGACTAGCTCAAGTCTGGCCATTTTTTTAGGCATCTAGTCATCTTATCAAGGCAGACAGGAGATAGAGTGAAAGTTAAGAGGACTAATTAGTAGGCCTGGAAATTTTCCTATGTTCTGATCATGTTTAAGTATCAGCTTCCTAGAAGATTGTAACAGCAGTTATAAGTTATGTTATTGAATTCCATCCTAATTGTTCTGTTAATATATTCTGCCAAATATTTTATGTTTACCATGCCTTTGTTTGTAGGAATAAATTACTTGTCCCATAAGCTGATTCATACTGTGAATTGAATACTTTCTTTTTTTACTTACCCCTCATTTTTCTGGAAACTCCTACACTTGTGAGCCATAATCTAATTTAACATAATTAAATTTGTCCCCGAGATGCCAAGGCAGACGAGTTAAGCTGATAAGTAAGAGATAAAGAGTAAATAAGAGTAATTAAGTTGTTAAGTAAGAGATGAGGAATCCCTTTTCTTGAGTTGAACAAGGTACAAATTGTATATTTGTGTAGAGATTAGGGAGGGGCAGAAACCTCTGACTCCCCATGTTTCTAGAAACAGCGCTTCAATTCCAGAAAAGAGAATATTGAGAATATTAAAGTATGCCAGTGAGTCCAGAATCAGAAACAACTTCTTGAACCTGGATTTATCTTTCATTGGTCCTTTCCCAGGAAAACCAACATGATATACTTTGGGAAACAGTTGGTCTTGCATGTGAAGTACCTGCAGGGGACCTGAAAAGAGGAAGGAGGTTTGTTACATAGAAGAGACATAGCCAAAGCTGTATTTGGCACTGTCAATGCTATGGGAAGAAGGATGGAAAATGATGGTATAATGGCCACTATAAATGAGACTCAGTCCCAGCAAGAAGAATCTTGGGACCTGCTGTCACTTGGGCTTCTCATCCCCAGGAAGAAGGACCTCAGGTGAATGGAATTTCTTGTGCAGGCTACCCCTACTGTTAAGGGTAGACTGTGAATGGGGTAGGATGAGCTATGGGGGAGAGAGTGAAGGATGAAACACTATTGAGAAGGATGGTTTTGGTCCCAGGATTTGGAGCTGAAAGGGACCTTGAAGGTCAATCTAATTTGACCCTTTTGTTTTGCAGATGAGGCTCAGAGAGCTGATGGGGCTGACCAGGGTCACACAGCTGGTTACTGACAAAGCAGGGACTCAAATCCAACTCTTTTTACTGCAAACCAAGTAGTGTTTCCGTGATGCCTTGCCTGGCTTCTCCTTTCAGATTAGAGGGAAATCATTGCTTTTGGCTGGATCCTGAGAATCCCAGCTGTTACTCAAGTGCTTCCCCAGTTCCTAGCAGGGATTGAGGAGATGAGCTCCATATTGTGGGGCTGAAAGGAACTCTGGAAGTTTTCTGAAAGCCCAGCCCAGCCCATGGATTTTCCAGTCCCATGGTCCACAGTTTACTTATCAGCCTGTCTCTGTTGATCTTGAAAGTTGTTTTCGTCATAACCACTGTAACGCTCAGGAGCCAGTCCTGTACTTTTTTTCCTTGTTTGACATAGCTGTGACAAGTCAAATAAAATACCTTCTCCATCTGGGATCTCATTTTTGCTTTCTGTTTCTTCCATCCCTTTCACCCTTGGTTCTTTCCTCCCAAATGTCCTCTGTCCAAGTATTTCCAGGTGAGCATCACCATTCTAATCAGAAATATTGGGGTTGTGGTGGGCCAGGAAATTGGGGAAGAAAACAGGAAGAAAGAAAGAAAGAAAGAAAGAAAGAAAGAAAGAAAGAAAGAAAGAAAGAAAGAAAGAAAGAAAGTATGGGAGAAGATAGGACTTTGTAATAGGAATGGGAATGGGAATTTGAAAATCTTCCCTGCCCCTTAATCAACCTAGGGGAGTTTGAAGACCTCCCCTGCTTTGAAAATAAACTCTTTCCCCTAATAGGCTGAATGTAGTCACATGGAGCCTATGGTAGATGGAGTTTGCTGAAGGGAAGCAGAGCCCACAGGAAGCTGGTGGTCAGAGCTAGCAAGACAGTGGGTGAGAGAGGATGCTCAGGCAAGGAGTCAGATAGGCTTATGAGTAGATATTGATCTTGTATTGGTTTGTGGGAAGGCTAAAAGATGCTGTGGCTCTCATTGTTATTATGGCTTCTGAATATCTTTGGTACTATGATGGAATTGACTTACTGGTTTTGGGATTTGGTTTTCTGGTATCTAAATAAATGCTTCAGTTCTGTCCTCTACCTGGAGAATATGGTATACTTTGTGATTGAATGTTATATAATATTTATAGTCATGGTCTTTATCGTGATTGTGGGTGCTGTAAATATTGCATTGGTTCTACAGACCTTTACATTCATAGGACCCTACATTCATAAGCAGGGGAGTCAGCTTTCCTGGACCACTGAAGTTCAGGACCTTGAGAATGTCTCTTGGATCCAGAGTTTCAGTTAGACGGGAGTCAAGGCATCTGGGCATGATCTAACTCTTAGACATGGAGAAGCCAGGGAAATCTCTCCTACCTTCCTACTACCAGGACCACAGGAACTTCTGCCAAATTTGGATCTCAGTTTTCTTTTCTAAAATAAGAGAATTTGATTAATCAATATCCAAGGTTCCTTTCAACTCTGAATCCTAGGATCCTTCTTGATATGCCACAGTGTGGCTCTGGGTACAATGCTAACTTAGAATTAATGACTTCCATAAAGAAGGGATGGGAAATAAGATGAAGAGAGGAAACCTTACTTAGTTATGAAATAAGGACGTGTCCTAGGACATGGAAGGAACCAGGCAGAAGGCTTAAAAAATGCATCAGGCTCAACAAAAAGCTCTCATCTGTGACAAGCAGAATTTTCTTTACCTTCAGTGCTACTTGGGTCACACTGCTTTGTTTGAGGTGATGAAAAGAACTTATGGAGCCTGTATAAGGAAAGATGCAGGAGTATTGAAAGGATGTCCTCCCCCCAAGAACATCCTCCCTAAAAGTCTGCCACAGTGGCTGAAATTCTGCTTGCCTTAAGTAACTAACACTTTAGCAAACAGTTAGTAAATATACCCCCTTCCTTAGGACAGGAGTAGAGGGGAGTGGGTTTCAGGAAGGCGGAGGCAGACTGGTAAAGTGACTAGAGTCCTGGGTGTATAGTCAGCAGACCTTGGCTTAAATCCTGATTATGCTTTTCATAACCTATGTGACATTGAGCAAATTGCTTAATCTTTCTGGGATCTAGTTTCTTTATCTGAAAAACAGCAAGAATGATGATAGAGGATTTCTAGGGTTTTCTCTACTTCTGGATATAGTATCTCATGAAGGTGAGGCCAGGAATTAGGAAGCACTGGGGACTCTCATGTGTGGCAATGGTGAACTCTGACAACCAGGGCTAGAGTAACAGATGTTGAACATGGTTGAGGGTTCATTAAATAATAGAAAGGGGACCCTCAAGTCAAATTTAGAATCACAAAGTCACAACCCATTTTAGCTGAAAGACACTAAGCAATAAGAAGATTTTAATTAGAAGGGAGCTCAGATACCTTTAGGTCCAACCTATACCTGAAAAAGGACCCCTCTACATCTCATGTCACAAATGGTTAGTTAGCCTTTGTTTCAAGATCTCTAGTGAAGGGGAACACACTGCCACTTGAGAGAGCCCATTTCATTTTTTGGCAACTCTAATTATTTGGAAATTGTCCCCTATATTGAGCCTTATCTGCCTCTATAATTTTCCCACTTTGTTTCTACTTCTGCATTCTGGGACTAAGAAGATCAATACCTCTTCTTCATGACAAATACTTGAAGGTAGGTGACATGGCGGCCCTAAATCTGCTCCAGATTAAACACCCCCATTTCCTTTGCCTTATCTTGAAATGCATGGCATAATCTTGAAGCCTTTCAATGGTTTGGTTGTCCTTTTCTGTATGTTTTTCAGCTTATCGATCAATGCCTTTCCTAAATTGTAACACCCTGAACTGAACATTACATTTCACATATGGTCTAACCAGGCCAGAGTATACAGTGGAGTTATGACCACCCTGTTCCTGGAAGCTATACCCCTTCTAAGCCGCTTTGGGGTTTCCAATTGAGCCTGCATTCTACTAATACCCATAGAACCCTTTGGGGAGAAAATGCTGCTTAGTCACGTCTTTTGAATCTTGTATCTTGAAGATGGCTTTAAAAATGCTATCCTAGAACTCTTCCTCTAACCAACTTTTCTCTCCTTCTTGCTGTAACTAAAGGGGGAGAAATGTTACTGGATCTGGAAAGCAGAATTAGGGACGGGGGAGAGGAGGGAGTCTGTCAGAGTCTGATGGATACCTGTCTAAGCTGATATGATATGACAAGAGCCAAAGAGAGAAGGAGCTTTTGGGATGTACCAGAGGACACGGGACAGTGCCACATTTCAGGGAGGGGGAAGAGGAGGCAAAATGCCCATAAGCATGGATCCAGTTTGAGACTGGACTTTGATGGTGAGGTCCAGAGTGGAGTAGTGGATGTGTAGGCAGGAAGAGACTAGAGATATGGGAGATGAGATTTCCCAGGATGAATCAGCATCTAATCAATATCTTAAGTGGGAAGGGGTGGGGAGAAGGGGTAGGAGCTACCCGTGAAGGAGCTTAAGTCCGAGTGTCTTTTTTTAAACTCCTGGAGTTTTGGTCTGAATGTGGATATTTGAATCTGAGCACCTAAATGAAGTATGTTCCTTAAAGACTTGGGTTTTGGCTTGCCTGCAGACCCTATTGTGGAGGGAGGTCATGGGGTTCAGGTTAAGCATTTAGTATACCTAGGTTTATTCCTTTTTTCTTTTAAATACTTGTGAACATATATTCCTATGCATTATGCCAAACTTATGTTCACTGAAATGCAACAGGAAAGGGAACTGGGCAGAGTGGGGAAGGGGCTAAGCTGAGGGTCTGAACTGGATAAATCTACATAAGCCAACCCTTCTAAGAGGTCTGTTAATGAGATGGGGATTGCCATCTGTGAAAGGTACAGAACAAGGGGTAAGAGGTAGCCAGGTCTCAGCGAGCTGGAGATAGTTTGGTGTTGGCCAAAAGTGCTTTCTGGTGTTAACTGGAGCACATTCCTTCTGAGGAGAATGGGTGACTATAAGTCTGACCCTTATTAGTGAACAGAATCAGGAAACTTGAGAGTAGTATCCTTCAGGATTGCTCTTAGCCACTGAATCCAAATTTGGGTTTTTTTTTTTTTGGTGCTTTATGGGGGTGGGGAGCAGGGCAGTTGGGGTTAAATAACTTACCCAAGGTCACATGGCTAGTATTAAGTGTCTGAGGCCAGATTTGAACTCAGGTCCTCCTGACTCCAGGGTCAGTGCTCTATTCACTGCACCACCTAGCCACCCCCTGAATCCAAGATTTTTAAGTCTGCATAAGCGAATTCTATGAATTTCCATGGAGTTTGGATATTTTGAAGACTTCTGGTTCTAAACCTACCTCTACTCTGGCTTACTTCCTCCTCCCACTGGAACTCAGACTCCTGCACCTAGAACCCTGGACTGATAGGTGAGCTTTCATCCTACCCTGCCTAGAGCCAGGCCACCACAATATATTCCAGCCAGCTCCAATCCACACCACCTGCCCTGTGGCCCACTGGGACTTGGATTCCTGCCCTTAGCCTCTGACAGGGAAGCCTACTTTGTCCAGTACTAGGTCACCATTCACATCCTGGATTGTTCTGAAACTTTCTGCTATGCCCATATCCTTGTCTTCCCAGGTCCCACTGAACCTGGCTTTCCAGTGCTAGCCCTTGGGTGTGTGTATTATATTTCCTTATCTGAATGTGAATTCTTTGAGGGCAGGGACTACTGCTTGCTTTATTTGTATCCACAACTCTTGGGACTATTTCTAATATACAATAAAAGCTTAATAAATGCCTTTTTCATTTATTTTTAATTTCTTCATATTTTTGCAATTTCTTGAGAATTTTTTCCCCTCTCTTTTGATTTTGTTTTCCTAACAGGAATCCTTTTCCTAAGAAAACTGCTGTTGTTTCATCCTACCTTCAATTTTAAGATAATGATCTAATCTGATTCTAAAACTCATTTTGCTCATTAATTTGCATACTTAAGTATTAATATCTATCACTGCATCCATTGTGAATATGATCTAAGATAAGCAGTGGGGGGGGGGAGGGTGCTAAATCTTTAGATTATTGGTTTTAGAACAGTTGGATGCAATTTCACCAAGAACTTTAGACGCTGTGAATCTATTGGCTTTTGTTGTTCAGTTATTGTATCTGATTCTCTGTGACTGCATTTGGGGTTATTTTGGCAGAGATCCTAGAGTGATTTGCCATTTCCTTCTCTAGCTCATTTTACAGATGAGGAAACCAAGGCAAACAGGGTGAAGTGACTTGCCCAGGGTCGCACAGCTAGTAATTATCTGAGGCCAGATTTGAACTCAGGAAGATGAGTCTTCTGTACTCCAGGCCTGGTATTTTATGCACCCTAAGGTATTATGTAAATGCTAGCTGTTCTGGCTCTTAGGAAAGCTGGGAGGTCCTTCTGAGAAGGAGACATTTGAGCCCTGGATAGAATGTATTACAGAGATATGAGGATAATGTCCGATGGCTAAAGGTGGAAAGTGGAAGACACTAAGGTCAAATTAATGCTCCAATCACTTAATCAATAAGTATTTATTAATCACTTACAGCCAGGAGCTGTGCCAAGTGCTGAGGGTACAAAGAAATATTAGCTCTTTTTATTATATGTAAAATGGGTATAATAAAAGCAACATTAGCTGTTATTATCATCACTAATATTAATAATAATATTTTATTAACAATACCCCACACTTTATTAATAATAGTAGCTAGCATGTATAACTTTGGAAGAAAGAACTTAAAATAGGTGCCTTCTATCAGGAATATAGAGACTAAAGAAGTAATAAATAAATATAAGGATAATAAATTAGATAGGGAAGAAAATTAATGAATAGAGCAAGAAAAAGAAAACCTTTTCGGAAAAAGGCAAAGATAATTTTAAAAAAATCTAAAGAAACTGAAGGGGAGAAAAAGAAGGGTGATTGCACTTGACTATTTAACTGAATGGGAAATAGAAGGGAGGAGAATTGGATAACTAGATCAAAGGAAGAAAAAGAAATGAATAGGCTAAGTAAAACTCCAAAAGGAGAGAAAGGGATTATTCATGAGGAAGTGGAGTTGGAGGGGGACTGGAGGGAGAGTCTCTGGGAACCAGGCAGCCTTAAAGTAGATCAGGCAAAAATAATTAGACAAAGCATTGACTATTGAGGAAGAAAAACAACAGCCAAAAAGTCCTAATTTAGGGGGAAAATATTAAAGACAAATGGAGGGAAGTCTCAAAGGGTGAATCTGAGTGGATTCCGGAGTGACAGAGCCCACTGGAAGACGGAGCGTGGCAGAGTCCAGCCCAGGAGGTTGCCCAGTGTATCCAGACAGGACAAGAGCAGAGCGAGTGGGGTCTGCACAGCTCAGACCTAAGAGCAGACAAGCAGACTACACCAGAGAGAGAAAAAGCCCCAGCCTGCAGACTTACCAAGGATGAATCGACAAATCACAGTCATCTCACCTTCATCTCATGAAGGGACGGGAAGGGTCATGGGAGCCAGGTAGGAGAATCGGGCCTCAGTGGAGAGAGCGGCTTCTCCAGCTGCATTTGGCCCCCAGCCTGGAAGTTTAGAAACTGCCTGCCTGTATAATACAGGGGCTAGAATGGCAAAGTAAATTCTAGCTGCTCCAATCCTCCTATCCCTCCCCCATGAAGTAGAAAACCCAAAGATAAGTCTCCCACCCAGATTGAAATCCCAAGTTAATAGAAATAGCCCCAGGCTTGGGAGTCTCCAAGAAGGGGTATAACTGAGAAAACCAGGAGTCTGAAGAGAAGAGAGGGGTCCCAACAAGCCCCTCCTCACCTCATCAACAAAAGCCTGCTTATAGCCCAGGGCTATAGAGGCAAAAATCTATTCAACTCCACAGTCTTCTCAAGTGCATCTACCCTCCTTTCTGACATTCCTGCCTTAGCCAGGAGGCTACAGCACTCAAAGTCAAAGACCAGGCCCTTAGCTCATAGCCTGAAAAATTAAGAAACATGAAATCACAATGGGAAGGAAGGAAGCTGAGAAGGAGAAGGGGAAGGCAAGAAAGTCTATTCGAGCCTACTATGTAGGGCAAGAACAACCAAATACACAGGACAACATAGACTCTCTACCCACACCTGAGACCACAGAAGGAAACATGAACTGGTTTCAAGCCCAAATAGCACTCCTGAAGGAGCTTAAGAAAAATTTTAAAGACCAAATCAGGGAGGCAGTGACCAACTTGGAAAAAAGTCTCAGTGAAGAAAACAAATCCTTAAAAAGTAAAATTAGTGAAGTAATTGTAGAAAATACCTCCCTAAAAAAGGACCTTCAAAAACTAACTGAAGACCATAATTTGCTAAAAATTAGATTCAATCAAATGGAAACTCAGAACTCTATGATGCAGCAAGAGTCAATCAAACAAAACAAGACGATCGAAAAATTGGAAGATAATGTAAAATATCTCACTGGAAAAATAACTGACCTAGAGAACAGATCCAGGAGAGACAACTTAAGAATTATTGGTCTACCAGAAAGTCATGATGAAAAAAGCAGCCTAGACAGCATCTTCCAAGAGACTGTCAAAGAAAACTGTCCTGAGGTCCTGGAATCAGAAGATAAAATAGCTATCGATAGAATTCACCAGACTCCTCCTGAAAGAGATCCCAAATTGAAAACTCCAAGAAATATAGTAGCCAAATTCCAGAATTACAAGATTAAAGAAAAAATTCTAGAAGCAGCCAGAAAGAAACAATTCAAATATCGAGGAACTACAGTTAGGATCACACAGGACCTAGCAGCTTCTACATTAAAAGAGCGGAGGGACTGGAATTTGATATTTCGTAGGGCAAGAGAGCTAGGACTACAACCAAGGATTAACTACCTGGCAAAACTGAGCATAATCTTTCAGGCAAGGAGATGGTCATTTAATGAAATAAGGGACTTCCAGACTTTCCTGATGAAAAAGCCAGAGCTCAATGGAAAATTTGATCTCCAATTACAAGACTCAAGAAAGACATAAAAAGGTAAACAAGGGAAACACAGACTCACACATGCATAAGTGCATACACCCACACCCACAAACACATGCTCATTACTTGGGATGCAACAAGAGCAAAATGTTCACACCCTACATGTGGAGCTGATAACTGTCAATATTTGAAATCTTTATGATTATCATGACCTTCAAAAGGGTTATACTTAGATAGAGGGTGTGGGTATGAATGCACTAACCTGAAGACTAAAAAAAAAACACTATTAAGGGGATCAAAGGGACTGTAATGGGAAAAAGGAAAGAATGAGATAGGAAAGGTAAAATATGCCATCTGAAGAGGCATCACAACACACTATAGAAGAGGGGAAAGAAAGAGGGAGAGGAACATCATTTAAACACTATTCTCACTGGTTCTGGTTCAAAGATGGATCAACTTAATCAGTGAAGTTTAAGATTCTAATGTGAATAGACACATAAATTCATTAAATAGAGGAAAAGGAGGGAGGGAGAGGAGCACAGTTTGAAATTTACTGTCATTGGTTTGGAATCAAACAGGGAGTAATTTACTCTGATAAGTATAAAAATTTATTGTGTCCTATAGATAGTGGAAGGGCAAGGGGGGGGGGGGTGAAAAGGAGGAGACTAAAGGTGGGATTAGAAAGGAGGGAAATAGTAGTAAGGGGAGAGGGTAGGTTAAGAAGGGGGGTCACTGGGTGGGAACACTGAGGGAGGGGGCAGTCAAAAGGGAAAACTTCAAGGAGGGGAAGGGAGAAGGAAAAAACAAAAACACAAACAGGGGAGGGAATAGGATGGAGGGGAAGAGACAGATAGACATCAATACTGTGAATGTGAATGGGATGAACTCTCCCATAAAACAGAGGCAGATAGCAGAATGGATTAAAAACCATAATCCTAAAATATGCTGTCTACAAGAAACACATTTGAAACAAAGGGATACCCACAGGGTAAAGGTAAAAGGTTGGAGTAAAATTTATTATGCCTCAGCTAAAGTAAAAAAAGCAGGGGTAGCAATACTATTTCAGATAAAGCAAAAGGAAAAATAGATCTAATTAAAAGAGATAAGGAAGGAAACTATATCCTACTAAAAGGCACCATTGAGAATGAAGCAATATCACTACTTAATATATATGCACCAAGTGGTATAGCATCCAAATTCCTAGAGGAGAAGTTAAAGGAATTAGAGGAAGAAATAGATAGCAAAACTATACTAGTGGGGGACCTTAATCTCCCCCTCTCTGAACTCGATAAATCTAACCTCAAAATAAACAAGAAAGAAGTTAATGAGGTGAATAGAATCTTAGAGAGACTAGATATGATGGATCTCTGGAGAGAACTGAATGGGGATAAAAAGGAATTTACTTTCTTCTCAGCAGTGCATGGTACATACTAAAAAATAGACCATGTACTAGGGCATAAAAACCTCACAATCCAGTGCAAAATGGCAGAAATATTAAATGCATCATTCTCAGATAATGATGCAATAAAGTTATATGAAATAAAGGGCCAGGGAAAGATAGACTAAAAACTAATTGGAAATTAAACAATTTAATCCTAAAGAATGGATGGGTCAAACAAGAAATTATAGAAGCAATCAATAATTTCATTCAAGAGAATGATAATAATGAGACAACGTAACAAATTTGTGGGATGCACTAAAGGCAGTTCTCAGGGGAAGTTTTATATCCCTGAGTGCATACTTAATTAAAGCAGAGAGAAGGGAGGTCAATGAATTGGACATGCAATTGAAAAAGCTAGAAAAAGAACAAATTGAAAATCCCCAATTTAGTACTAAATTAGAAATATT
Organism: Gymnobelideus leadbeateri; assembly: GCA_011680675.1. Classification (NCBI taxonomy): domain Eukaryota; kingdom Metazoa; phylum Chordata; class Mammalia; order Diprotodontia; family Petauridae; genus Gymnobelideus; species Gymnobelideus leadbeateri. The sequence goes on from WOXC01000412.1 coordinate 29,672, forward strand.
GAAAACCAAAGGAGAGATTAATAGAATTGAAATTAAGAAAACTATTGAATTAATAAATAAAACTAAGAGCTGGTTTTATGAAAAAAATCAACAAAATTGATAGACCTTTAATCAATATGATAAAAAAAAGAAAGAAGAAAACAAAATTATGAATATCAAAAATAAAAAGGGTGAATCTACCTCCAATGAAGAGGAAATAAAAAAAATAATGAGGAATTATTTTTCCCAATTGTATGCACATAAATATGACAATTTTAGTGAAATGGATGAATATTTACAAAATCATAAGTTGCCCAGATTAACTGAAGAGAAAGTGAATTACCTAAATAACCCCATCTCAGAAAAAGAAATCAAACAAGCCATCAATGAACTCCCTAGGAAAAAATCTCCAGGGTCAGATGGGTTTACTAGTGAATTCTATCAAACATTTAAAGAACAATTGATTACAATACTCTACAAACTATTTGGGAAAATTAGTGAAGAAGGAGTCCTACCAAACTCTTTCTATGACACAAATATGCTACTGATTCCTAAATCAGGAAGAGATAAAACAGAGAAAGAAAATTATAGACCAATTTCCCTCATGAATTTAGACGCAAAAATTTCAAATAAAATATTAGCCAAAAGACTCCAACAACTTATCACAAAAATAATACACTCTGATCAGGTAGGATTCATTCCAGGAATGCAAGGTTGATTTAATATTAGGAAAACCATCAGTATAATTGAGCATATCAACAATAAAACTAGCAGAAACCACATGATCATCTCAATGGATGCAGAAAAGGCTTTTGACAAAGTACAACATCCATTCCTATTAAAAACACTAGAAAGTATAGGAATAAATGGAGCCTTCCTTAAAATAGTTGAAAGCATCTATTTAAAACCATCAGCAAGTATTATATGCAATGGGGATAAACTAGAAGCCTTTCCAATAAGATCAGGAGTGAAACAAGGGTGTCCACTATCACCCCTCTTATTCAATCTGGTACTAGAAACACTAGCAGTAGCAATTAGAGAAGAAAAAGAAATCAAAGGAATCAAATTAGGTAAAGAAGTGACCAAGCTATCACTCTTCAAAGATGATATGATGATATACTTAGAGAATCCTAGAGAATCAAGTAAAAAACTACTTGAGACAATAAATAAATTTGGCAAAGTTGCAGGATATAAAATAAACCCACATAAATCTTCAGCATTCCTGTACATCTCTAATGAAACTCAACAGCAAGAGATAGAAAGAGAAATCCCATTTAAAGTCACTGTAGACATTATAAAATATTTGGGAATCTACTTGTCAAAACAAACCCAGAATCTATATGATCACAACTACAAAACACTTCTCACACAAATAAAATCAGATCTAAATAGTTGGAAAAATATCAATTGCTCGTGGCTGGGTCGAGCTAATATAATAAAAATGACAATTTTACCCAAACTAAACTATATATTTAGTGCCATACCAATCAATTTACCAAAAAACTACTTTTTAGAGTTAGACAAAATAATAACAAAATTTATTTGGAAAGACAAATGGTCTAGAATATCAAGGGAATTAATGAAAAGAAATGCTAGGGAAGGTGGACTAGCTATGCCAGATCTTAATCTGTATTATACAGCAGCAGTCATCAAAACTGCTTGGTACTGGCAGAGGTGTAGAGTAGTGGATCAATGGAATAGATTGGGGGCAGGAGACCCAGCAGTTAATGAATATAGTAATCTATTGTTCGATAAACCCAAAGACCCCAGTTTTTGGGATAAGAATGCACTATTTGACAAAAACTGCTGGGAAAACTGGAATGCAGTATGGCAGAAACTGGGCATAGACCATTATCTAACACCATATACCAAAATCAAGTCTAAATGGGTGCATGATCTAGGTGTAAACGATGATACTGTAAGCAATTTGGGAAAGCAAGGAATAGTTTACCTGACAGACTTGTGGAGAGGGGAAGATTTTAGGACCAAACAAGAATTAGAGAGCATTATAAAATGCAAAATGGATAATTTTGATTACATTAAATTGAAAAGCTTCTGCACAAACAAAGCCAATGTAACCAAGATCAAGAGGGAGGTGGGAAATTGGGAAAGACTTTTTACAACTTGTGTCTCTGATAAAGGACTCATTTCTAAAATTTATAGAGAATTGAGCCAAATCTATATGAATACAAGTCACTCCCAAATTGATAAATGGTCAAAGGATATGAACAGGCAGTTTTCAGAGAAAGAAATTAAAGATATCTATAAGCATATGAAGAAATGCTCTAAATCATTATTGATTAGAGAAATGCAAATCAAAACAACTCTGAGATACCACATCTCTCCAGTCAGATTGGCTAAGATGACACAACAAGAAAGCGACAAATGCTGGAGAGGATGTGGACAAATTGGAACACTAATACATTGCTGGTGGAGTTGTGAACTTATCCAACCATTCTGGAGAGCAATCTGGAATTATGCCCAAAGGACTATAAATAATTTCATACCCTTTGACCCAACAATACCACTTCTAGGGTTATATCTCAGAGAGATCATAGAAGTGGGAAAAAGACCCATACGTACAAAAATATTTATAGCAGCCCTTTTTGTGGTTGCAAAGAATTGGAAACTAAAGGGTGCCCATCAATTGGGGAATGGCTAAACAAGTTGTGGTATATGAATGTAATGGAATATTATTGTGCTATAAGAAACGAGGAGGTGATGGATTTCATAATTACCTGGAGAGACTTATACAAACTGATGCTGAGTGAGAAGAGTAGAATCAGAAGAAATTTGTATACAATTACAGACATACCATATCTGTGATGACCAACTATGACAGACTGGACTCTTTTCAGCAATGCAGTGATATAAGTCAACCCCAAAAGACTCAAGAAAGAAAGAAATGCGCCATCCAGAGATATAACTAGAAAGAAGTGAGCCTGAATCCTGATGGAAGCAAACTAAATGATCTTTTTCTTTTCATTGTTTGGTTTTATTTCTTCTTTACCATCTTTCATCCCACCTAGTACAATATGCCTTTGTAATTGGAATAATGTGTAATATGAATGTATTTGCAAATCCTATACTGAACTAAATGCTGTCGTGGGGGAGGGGGGAGGGAAGTAAATGAAATTTGAAAATCAAGGAACTATGGAATTGAATCTTGTTAACTGAAACTAAACTAATAAATTAATTAAAAAAAAGACAAATGGAGGAAAATGTAAACCTACATCTCCTAATTTTAAATATGAATGTATGCAGCAGTCCAACAAAAAGAAACGAAATGATTGATTGGATAAGAAAACAAAACCTCACAATCTGCTGTTCCCCAGAAGCCCAGTAGCTGTTCCAGGTGTTTCAGGCTTCCCCCTCCTCTCCACCATTCTGCTGCAGCCTCACATCACCTCTGACAATAACCTGCTGCTGGGTCTGCCCGCCTCCAGTTTCTCTCTACTCTAGTCCATCCTTTGCTCAGCTGCCAAAATGATTTTCCTGGGGCTGCTAGGTGGTGCAGTGAATAGAACTCCAGCTTTGGAGTCAGAAAGACCTGAAATCTGGCCTCAGACACTTAATACTAGCGGTGTGACTTTAGGTGAGTCACTTAACTCCAATTGTCCTGCCTTTCCCCCTCCAAAAAGAAAAACAAAATTTCCTAAGAGTGGGTCTGGCCTTGTTACTCTCACTGGGCCTCTTCCCCACAAGCCCCACAGTCATTCACTCAATAAATTCCTATCACCTCCAGGATCAAATATAAAATGCTCTGTTTGACCTTTTAAGCCCTACAATCTGGCCTCTTCTTGATCCATCTTTTAACCTGTTCCTTCCCTCCTCTTACCCTGCCATCCAGGCACATTGGCCAACAAACAGTCCATGTCCCTTTATTCATTCATTCATTCATTCGGTTATTTATTTATTTATTTTCAGCCTAAGTCCTGACTTTCTCCAGTCCCTAGAATATTCTTTCCTTGTCTCAGACTCTTAGAATATTTAGCTTCCTTTAAGACTGAGCTCAAGCACTACTATCTGTAGTAGTCTTCACTGTTCTTTCCAGCTGCTGGGACCTCTGCCTCTAAAGTTTCATTTTCTCAATGCTGTGGGCCGATTTATGTCTATGTGGTATTCCCTATTACAATGCAAGGCCTTTAGAACAGGGACAATTCATGCTTTCTCTTTGTACCCTCAGCACTTGGCACAGTTCCTGGCTGTAAGTGATTAATAAATACTTATTGATTAAGTGATTGGAGCATTAGTTTTCCTGACGCTAAGCATATAGGACTATGACTTACTTTTGTTTTTATCATCCTTTTCCTGCCCTTCCTCCCTCTTCTCTATGTCTTTTAAATATCTAAGTTGTTCCCTATACACTCATACCAATCTCTTTAGAGAACTCCCTCCTTTAATTAACATCAAAATTGTTTCCTTTTGTGCATTCAGAATTTCATTCTTGAGAATTACTTGTATCTCCTGGGCTGACCTTCCTTGTAGGATTGGAGGATATGGGATCCTGCCTTTCTTCTGTGCTCTAAACCCTTTGAAATCAGCTTAAAATTCAGGCTGCATTTGAGACTATGCCTGACTTTCTTGTCCTCTCTCTTGTCCTACACATAAGGAGGTGCTTAATAAATGTTTATTGACTGACTCCTTGAAAATGGAGTGGTAACTTCCCTCCAAGGTTCCAGTCCTTTCTGTTCCAGTCCCTAGTTGCTCCTGGAAGAAAAGCAGGACAGATTCCTCCTCCTTCGTGGTGACTGAAATGATCATTCAGGCAAGACAAGAAATTATTCATTGCTTTGCTTTGACCAAGAGAGTTTTAGGAGATGCCTCCTCCCCCAGCTCCCTCACTCCTACAGCATACATTCAGGCCAGGCTTGTAATCTTTTCTTCCATATCTTCCTTGTCTATTTCCTCCTTCTGTTTAGGTGGATTGTAGTATACTCCGATGACAATTATAACTTCTATTTTTTTAATCACTTGATGAAAGTACATTTTATTCTAGCCTCTCATTTTCACTCTGTGTGAATCTTTATTTTTAAAGCAAGTTTCTTATATGTAGTAAGTTGATGGATTGTGTTTTCTTTTCTGTCCTATTATTCTTGTTCATTTTCTTGTGTGAACTTAATCCATTCGTATTTAAAGTTACAATTCTTAGGATTACTTTTGTTGTTTATCTTTGAGCTGTCTGACTCTTCATGACCGCATTTGGGGTTTTCTTGGCAGAGATACTGGAATGATTTGCCATTTCCTTCCCCAGCTCATTTTATAGATGCAGAAACTGAGGCAAACAGGGGGTTAAGGGACTTGGCTGAGATTACACAGCTAGGAAGTGTTTGAGGCCAGATTTGAACTTGGGAAGATGAGTATTTCTGACTCCTGGAGTGGCCCTCTATCCATGGCACCACCTACCTATCCCATATTATTAATGTATATACAGGTATATATATATATATACACCTATGATATTATATGAACATATAATATACATATAATATTACACGAACATATACTATATTAATATTAATTTAAAATTATAGTTATATAAAATATATAATAATATAAAATTATAATTATAGTTTATTATAATTAAAACTAATACATTAATATGAATATATCATATAGAATATAATAGGTATGCACATATAATATATAATAGGTATACATATATAGGTATACAAGTAGATATGTATACCTATAGATACTATGTATGTAGGTATGTGCAGATGTATCTGTATATATACACACAAACATATATATGTATGCATATGTATGCAATGCATACATACATATATACACATGAAAGAGAGACAGAGAGAGGGAGATGGAGATGGAAAGATGCTGGTTACAAGCATTGGTTGACAGGTGGAAATGCTCACCTGAATGCTCACCTTCTTCACAATTCTGGGAGAAATTAAGGAAGGCTTCCAGCATGTTGGTTGGACCACTTGGTCAGGCATGGATGGGTTGACACCTTCATTGCTGGAATTCCAAAACTGATGATATCAGATACAATGCATTTGCATATATGAGGATTTGTCTCTATGTCTATAGCTATCTCTAATTCTATCTAGACATCTAGATATGTGGAGAACTTTCAGAAGTCTCATGGGCTTCGCCAATGAAATATTCCCCTCCTATATATTATTGTCTGAAAGGCTACAGGGCAGACAAGCAAGAGGATGTATTATGAAGGGAATGTTTTGGGGTCCCTTGACCTCCCTCCCCTGTCTTATACAGTTATCTTCAAAGGTTACAGGGCAGATAAGCAAGAAGGCATGTATTCTTTTTTGTTTATGCCTCCAGATATGGTCCTAGAATTATACCCTAATAAATAACTAACCTTAAGCAAGGGTAAATAGTAAACAGCATTAAGGGCAACTCTTTCTACATTATCTGCATTCCTTTGATCTAGGATCTTTCTACATTGTCTACATTCTTTTGGGGTGTCTACATTCTCTTGTGGGGCATAAAAACTCTGTGAGCTCCTTGCATCTTTGGCTCTGTATGAAATGGTCCTGTAATAAACAGACTATTGATTACAACCCTGTCTCTTTCCCGCTCGCTAGCCCACCAACTGCGCTGTCCACAGTATAGATAGATCTAGACATATTAAAATTTGTGGGGGGGTTTGGACCTATACTTCTGAGGACCCTCACTCTCAGAAGTATTAAATTAAAAGGAAAAATGATACATTGAAAAGAGTTCTGGATTGTAAGTCAGAGGACCTGAGATCAAACCGTGGTTATGTACTTAATTACGTGATTAGGCGCAAGTCACTTAGTCTTTCTAGGCCTTTCAGTTTCCAGGTCAATAAAATGGGAGGGTTCAGCTACATAACCTGTAAGGTCCTTTCTAGCCCCAAATCTAGGCTGATCAGGAAGCTTTCTGTTCACTGGCCTTTCATACTGGTTAGTCCCAGTGGCCCAGATACTCCCTCTCTTGGGAATGGATGTGAATCTGGGAAGCACAATCTTTCTTTTGAAAAAGAGTCACTTGAGTTTGACTTCCCCCAAACAAAAAGCCATTATGAGGATCCTATTAATTTCTACCACTTCTGTGGGAATGAATCTTGATTTTCACCCTATACCTCCATTTCTTCCTTTTAGTATAGAACTTTACTTTGCTCCATCCCTTTCCCTCCCCTCCCCACCAATCTCTTGTCTTTTCCCACTCAGTTCTTTCTTTCTTTCTTTCTTTTTTTTTTTTTTTGCTTTTTGGAGGGCAATTGGGGTTAAGTAACTTGCCCAAGGTCACATGGCTAGGTTTTTGTTTGTGTGTGCATTAAGTGTCTGAAGCCAGATCTGAACTCAGGTCCTTCTGACTCCAGGGCCGGCGCTCTACTCACTGCGACACCTAGTCACCCCCCACTCACTTCTTTCTATGCTACCTGCCCACTCCCCACCTTTGGACAACCTATATTTACTTATGAAGAACCACAGGTTATAGTCTATAGAATATTAATATTAAAATTATTATTTTTCTTCTTTTAAATATCTTAGAACTTTAACCCCTTAAATATTTTTTGCTCTTGCATAGCTTTGTAATCCTTTTTGCCCTCAACCAGTAAGAAAGTTTATTAACAATCTTGATCTTTCCTAGAAGCATGAGAGCATTGGATTCGTTGCTTGGTCTTTCCTTCTGGCTTACTGTATTTTGCCCTTGTTGTGTTTCTCTTGGTCACATACCATGCTCCCCTCTTTCTCTTTTCATTATTAATTTTTATTTGTACCTGTGGTTTTTAATTCATATCTTTCCTTCTGGAGGGCCGGCCTAATATAAAAAAAGAAAAAGGAGTTCTAGAAAACTGAACAAATTGATTTTCTGACAGCATATGCAGTGTTACCATACATTGTTTCCCCTCTCCACCCTCAAACAAGGGAAAGAAGTACACTTTCCTATCTCTTCTTGGGGATCGAGCTTAGTGATAGGGATAGAACCCATGACTTCATTGCTTTAGAAAATTCTGGAATGAGGAAACTCTCTCTACCAATGCAGGTCAGTACCTGCTCGGAAACTTAGAGATTTGCTTATAGCAAGTTCCTGCCCCTGGCTTAGAGCATTGGATCACTTGCCAACAGTTGATGAGTCAATATGTTTCAGAGGCAGAATTTAAATTCACATGTTCCTGGTCCAGAGATTCATTCCTTATTCCATGTAGTAGGAACCAAGTTTAGTCATAATTGCAGAGTTCAATTTGTTCTACTTTCTGTTTATAGTGTTGTAATCATGGTGTATATTATTTTCTTTATTATGCCTATTTTATTTTGCATATCAAATATTTGCTGATTGATTTTTCCCCATGTCTTCCTGTATCCTTTGTATTTATCATTTTTTAATACTATAGTAATATTCCAGAGAATCTAATACAATGTGTTTAGCCAGTCCCCAATCAATAGGCATTTAATTTATTTCCAATTCTTTGCTATTACAAAAAGTTGTACTATGCATATTTTGGCCCTTTCTATTTTTGTCCTGTTGGACTATGTCTAGCAATAGAATCTCTGAGAGAAAGAATATGAGTTTTCTTTACATACCTTTAGACTAATATCTTCTGGTTTGAAGACATTCTCTGTGGTATTTAAAAATGATCATTTTCCCTATTTGTCTTGTTGACTTCATCTATGACTTCTGGTTTTTGCCCTAAATTTTGCCCTAATTTCTTTTGCTTATTTTCTTACTTCCTTTTTTTAAAAATCATACTAAGGTTTCTTAGTGTAATTTTATTTTGGGGATGGTGGATAATTTATTTAGCAATTTTATTTTTTATTACAAGTTTTAGGGTCAATTTTCTTTGCTAATTAGTACATCACATTGTACCATTTTGGGAATTATTTGTTCATTTTCCTTCTCTTTTATGATTGTTGGTTTATCTGCTTGGGCATTAGATACATACCCAGTCTTTTTTCTCTTGTCTTGTCTTCTATCCCTTTTCCTTTGTACCAAGTAGTATATTGGGTGTCTTTACTATCTGGTTCCTCCCTCATTCACTGCTATCTGTTTTCTCATTCTATTTGACCTCTAAAGTATTTACCATTGTTAGCCACTCTCCTTATGAAAACTCTCTTACCTGGGTTTTCATGACAATTTCTCTGGTTCTCTTCCTACTTCTGTAGGTGATGCAATGTATTTTTCTTGGTCTCCTTTGTGGGATCATCAGCCATGTCCCAGTCCCAATAAGTGGGTATACCCCAGGGCTCTGCCCTATACCCTCTTCTTTTCCTCTTCATTCTTTCTCTTGGTGACCTCATTATCCACATAGAGATGACCTTTAAATCTACAAATCCAGCCTTCTTCTTCCTCCTGAGTTCCAGTCTTGCATCTCCAATTGCTTTTTGGACATTACCATTTGTATAACCCATATGCATTTTAACCCTAGAATGCCTGAAACACAACTCATTATCTTTTCTCCTAAACCCACTCCTCCTCCTAGCTTCCCTATTTCTTCTGAGGGTATCACCATACTTCTAGTCATCCAGGATTTCAGCCTAGCAGTCATCATTGACACATCACTCACATTTTTCTCCCACATACAATCAGTTGCCAAGTCTTGTTGATTTTACTTCCATAACTTTTCTCATATCTGTACACTTTTCTTCACTCATACTACAACCATCCCAATTCAGCCCCTCTTTAGCCCTTGCCTTCTTGAACCCAGACTTTTCCCTCTTGAATTCATCTTTCACAGAGGATCTAGATCTGGCCACTGGACTCAGATGGTTCTGGAGGAGAAAGTGAGGCTGGTGACTTTGCATTAGCCTTCCCTCACTTAAATCCAATTCACTTGCTTGTCATGGCATCACCTCCCTGATGTCATGATCCTCTTTGAGAACAAAGGACAAATAACCCCTGTGAGTATAATGCAGTTTGAGAGGTTCGGTGACCCCCCCCCCCCAAAAAAAAACCGGATTACTAGACAGGGTGATCTGGAATGAATTCATAGACTCAAGCATTCTTTAAGTCAAGTTGGCAAAGGTTCATTATGATGATATTACAGTGGGCAGAGCTCCTTAAGGAACTTTCAACTTAACAGAAATGATGCTAAAGCTTATATAGGAAAAGTAGATTATCTGGCAGATACGCTAATTAGGTGATAATTTACAACCTCGGCCATAGGCATCATTCACTACTGGAAACTAGGGGAAGGGATTCTTCAGGGGTGCATTTTTAGTCTGTTACACCTGTAGCAAAATAGCTTTGAGAGTTGATGTGTATAGCTTGACCTCTGGATTGAATATGATAGCTTCTAGGAATCAATGCATAATAATTCTGTGGTTGCAAGATAGTGCTGTTTTTACAAAAGAATTTCTTCAGAGGTCAGCTTGTTCTTGTGATGGGGAAAGATTATTTTACTAGGACCCACTTGTGAGTAATTGGGGGGAAAGGTAGTTTGTCTTACTGGTTGACTCATGAGTTATTGCTAGGCATAGTGTCTTTAGCTTGGGGAGAAAACCATCAGGGATAGTGTTTTGAGGCTAGAGAAAATGTGATCTTGGAATTGGGGTCCAAGCACAAGCACCCAAGCACCCTATCATTCCCCCTTAAACAGGTGGGACCCAAAATCTTTTAGGGGTAAGGTATGAAAATCTTGGCTTCTGAAACTGCGCCATGATGGGACTGGAGGTAGAGATCTCCCTACCTCCCAGGGTTCTCCCATTCAAGGGGTTGGATCTTTAACCACTGTCTGGAATTTGGTTGATGCCAGGTCCAGAGGGTGATGGGTCATAGTCTGAGTGGTCATCTGTAAGTGGAGGGCACTGAGCCTAGAGAAGACATCTGGTGCCAGGCTATCAATTCCTTGCCAATTCTTTCTTTTATATTTCTCATTTCTTTTTTATCTTTCCTCTAGACTCTTATTTAGTTTATAAAAAAAAACATTTTTAACTTAAAAAATCTTATTTTTATCTCTTCCAAGAATTCAAGTTGAATTTGTGTACAAGCTGTGTTTTTCTTTGAGGCTTTGCTTGTAGATGTTTTGGAACCATTCTTTTATTTTGGGTTTGTGTATTGAATGTCCCTGTCTCTATAATAAGTTTTTATTGTGAAATTGTTGTTGTTCATTCTTCCAGTCCACTACCTGGCATCAGATGTAATACTATGACTGGGCTCTGTGTACCCCTGGAGAGAATGTCTGGGCAGGTTCTGCTGCTACTTTCTTGATGCATGGAGAGTTGTATTATTCCAGGACCTCAGAGATAGCTCAAGGCAGGGACTTGAAAACTTTCAGTGCTCCTACAGTGGTCTGATCCAGGGCAGTTCTCATCCCCACCCCCTTTGTCTTAGCTCTTCAAGTTCCAAATCTGGGCTTAGGTCTGAGCCAGGGACCGGTGGCACTGCTTCCTTTGATGTTGTAGTAGCCTGCTGCTGGCTTCAGTGACTATGAGCCAGCTGGAAAGCTCTGCAGGTTCAGAGCGACAGAACTGTGGGCTCTCCTTTGCTCTGGGATTCTTGCGTGGTTATTCCTGTGCAGGCTTTAGACTGAACTGGAAATTGGACCCGAGACCCTATTCCTCTCTTGAGGGTCAGAGCCATACAGCTACTGTTTGCTTTTGATCTTGTTCCTTATTTAGTACTTAACCAAGGGCATGCAACAGCTCCTTGCCTTGAAATGCCACCCCTGGGCATTTGTTCTCTCCTCAGTCTGCCCTTAACCTGTGACCTGGAACTGAGTACTGAGCAACAAAGCTTGTAATTGGCATCTGTTCTCACACGTCACGTGAGGTATGTCCCATATGTCCCAGTATGGGTCTTATTCTGGGGCACCACTCTGGTCCTCTTTCAGTCCCTGAGATCTGGAGTGTTCCATGTAGCATGCTCTTGGTCAGACCCTATCCCCAGTGTCCACAGATTCATTCTCCCTCCCCCCTTCCCCTCTCCCTAACCCTCCCTTTCTCCCTCCCTCCATTAATCTGGGCTGGAAAAATATGACTTTTTAAAAGAAATTCCTATTTGTATTTGGTTTAATTTTCCTACTTGTATTTGATGATTTTTCTAGATCTGTTTGGAGGGGGAGTTTTTTTTGGGGGGGGCAGGGTTGGGGGAGAGAAGGGAATTCAATGTTTTCTTCCTGCCACTCTGCCATCTTGTGTCTACCTCTGCTCTCCCTCACTGACATTCTCAAAGCCCAGGTCTTCTGCTCAGGAAATTTCATTAGTTCCCTCTTGCCTCTAGAATGAAATCAGAACTCTTTTGGCAGCCCTTTGACAGTCTGACTCCCAGCTATATTTTGATAATGTGCTGATTGCTCATTACTTCCTGTCCCACTCACTATATTCTAGCCCAATTGGCATGCACAGCATTTTGTCTCCTGTTTCTGCACCTTTGTAAAGGCTTTTTCTCAGGTCTGAAATGATCTCTCTCACTCTCCTCCCTTCCTGTTCTCATAACCCTTAGCTTCCTTCAAGGCTCGAATCAAGTGTTACTGCCTAGAACAGTTTTTCTTCTATTTCTCCAGATATTAATGCTCTATCTCAAGTTACTTTTAAAAAATGTTATCAGACACTTAATAGTTGTATGACCCTGGGCAAGTTACTTAAACCTGTTTGCCTCAGTTTCCTCCTCTGTCAAATGAGCTGGAGAAGGAAATGGCAAACTGTGCCAGCATCTTTGCCAAGAAAACCCCAAAGGGGGTCACAAACACTTGTACTCAACTGAAAAATGACTAAGCAACAATAACCAACTATCTCAATCCTTAGTACCACACCTCGTACCCAGATAATGCTGAATAACTAAATGTTAGTTGGTTGAATTGACTTCTGTCCAGACCCTTAGAAGTAGGCATCTTTAATGACTTCCCATGGATGTTTTGCAAGAGATAATATATGTGGAAGAAGTGAGGAGGGAGGAGGTGAACAAGAGAAAGCACCTAGATCTTGTGAAGGGGAAACTATACAGAAAGACAACTGAGGCTGAAATCATGCCCTTTTCTTTCAGGAAGGCTCTAGCTGGGATGGTCTTTTGACTCTCTAATCCTGCCCCTGTTGCCCACTTTCTCTGCCGGGGGCTGACTGAGTTCAGTGCTCTCTCCCCCTTAATGGGTGTATATAGATGGAAGGAAGGGAGAACAGACTTGGTTACTGTCGGTAAGGGATAGTATATAAGTCACAGCACCTGCATTCTGATTGGCAGGCTATTGGAACAGATGGAGTAAAGTACAGGAAATGGGTCCTTCACAAGGTTCATTATTATTATTTCAAAAAAGCTTACCTGCTTCTATTTGTTGTAATTCTGGCTTGTCTATGAGCGCCATTTCTTCTTATTTTGAGGTTATGGGTATGAGAGTTTTGCCTTAGAAATAACTACTCACTCATTGGCATCTGTCTCTCAAATATCTGCCCATTCTTTAAGGACCATCTCAGAAGCCCCTCAATTATTAGATTGCCCTGTCCTTCCAAGATGACTTTTCTGATTTCTTCAACTAGGAGTGGTCTAGCCCTCCTTGGATATTTCAAAGAACATCTACTATATTGAGTACATACTATAATCTTTTAGAGATCTGCGACTTCTTGAGTGGAGCTCTGTCTACTGATTCCATTTAAAATTCTTTTCTGCCTTTGCAGATGGTTTCATGAATTGTTGAGGCCAAAACAATTACTGGTCAGGCAGATAAGGCTTCTGAGGATGAGTTCTGTATGTCACTAGTCTGGACCTCAGACAACCAGTCTGTTCTCAGGCAGGGGGATAGGTGCCAGAGCTTGAGCTAGCATTGGAGAATTTTAGGGCTTAATGAATAGTTTTGAAATCAAATGAAAATCTGACCCTTGGAACTGTTAGCAGAGTGTTTAGTGCCCACTGAATGGTTCTGAACCCTTCTGATTCTGGGTCCTGGTTTCTCTTTTCTGGACAGGTGTTGCTGGACACATGACTGCTGCTATGGAAAGTTAGAAGGAAAATGTGAATCCAAACTCCAAGATTATAGGTTCACCTACACAGCAGGTGTTGTTACCTGTAATAAGTTGTTAATAATTTTAATAAATAGCATTTACATAATGCTTGGAATGTACCAGGCACTGTAGTAAACTTTTTACAAATATTTTGTGATTTGACCCTCACAACAACCCTGGGAATTGGTGCTATTATCTCTATTTTACAGATTAGGAAACTGAGTCAGACAGATGTCAAATGACTTTCCCAAGGTCACACAGCTCCTAAGTGTCTGAGGCCAGATTTGAACTTAGGACTTCTTGAGTACAGGTCTAGTATTGTCTATCCACTGTACCATCTACCTACCTCATTGGGGGTCTTTCTCTTTGTGTTGATGTGCCTGAGGTCTCTTGCTCCTTAAGGTACAGCTTCCTTGGTAATTCAGTCAGTTTACATTTATGGTGACACAATCTTCTATTGCCATCATATGGGGAGTTCCCTGAGGGAAAGAGTACCTTCTTCCTCATATCCATTCTCCTCCCCCCAAGACATGAGTCTGCACAGCGAGGGTGTTCTGTTTATCATAATGATTTATTTTGTCAATCTCGGAAAAGGGGCTACTTGCCTGGGCTCATGTAGGCTGGATTCATTCTTGGGGGCAGCCTGACCCCAAAGAGGAGGGTCAAGCTTTTCTTACATCCTTTTCCATGTTATCAAATCCCACCTCAGAGCTTAGATAGGACTCATATTTAGAGCCCGTCCAGTATGGACTTTAGCAGGGTCCCTTGTAGAAAAAGTACTCAGGGGCAGCTAGGTGGCTCAGTGAATGCACTGGCCCTGGAGTCAGGAGGACCTGAGTTCAAACCCAGCCTCAAACAACTGACACTTACTAGCTGTGTTTCCAGGGTTAAGTCACTTAACCCCAATTGACCTGCCATCCCCCCTCCAAAAAAATTAATTAAAAAAAAGAAAAAGTAGTCAGTGACCAAAGGAGGTGTCATGTATAGAATAGCTGTTTAATTCTTCCAATACAAAAGACTCATAAATACTTAATACTTAAAACATCAAACAAACAAACAAACAAACAAACTAACTAAATCACGTTTATTAGACTGTCCTGGGAGGTCAGTATGGCATTTCTGGATCGTGTCTCTGAACTAGACTGTCTAGGCAGATTCCAAAATCTTGATCTCCTGGTCATTCAGTCATGGGATGCACTTCTGGGAAGATAGGAAACCAGTACCAACTCAGGACCTCCTGGACTGTCCAACTCATGAGGTTATAGCCAAGGCTGGAAATATGCCTTTCTCAGGATTGATGTTTGGTGAGCTGAGCTGGCTTCAGGGAAACAAACACAAAACCAAACCAAACTTCAGGGAAACAAACACAAAACCAAACCGAACCAGAAAAGATCAGATACCTGAGGTCTGATCTCATGCTGACTTAGGCAAGAGCTTATTCTCATGGCTGTCCACTTGAGTTGCTGCTTCTGGAGAAGGGCAGAGGGAGGGATGAGGCATCCCCTCCCCCCTTCCCTTTGCTTTGTCCAGTGATGTTTCCCATTCACCCCCTCCCCCACTATGCTGGAAGTCCAAAGACAAAATGGCTCTGCTTCTGTCCCAAGAGAGAATAGACTGAGGGAGAGAGAGAGAGGTTGGGGTCTTTCTATAGCCTCTTAGCCTATGAAAGTAGGAGTGGTTCTTCTAAAAAAATTCCTTTGTCCATGATACCAATCCTCTCTGACACAATCCCCTAGTCACTGGGAGGTATAAAATCCAATCAGGAATTATTGCATCATTTCCACAAAGGTGAGTATCTGTCTTTTAGCCAGAGACTAGTGATGATGATGGTGATGATGATGATGATGATGATAAGAGTAATAGTTGACATCTATCAAGAGTTTACTATGTGCCAGGCACCCTGTCTGCTAAGTACTTCACAATTATTATTTCATTTGATCCCCACAACAACCCTGGAAGGTAGGTGCTATTATCACCCCCATTTTACAGGTGGAGAAACTGAGGCAAAGAGTGGCTAAGTGACTTACCCAGTAAAGTGGAAGAAACTGGATTGAACTCAGGTCTTCCCAACTCCAGAACTGGTACTATATCTACCCTAGCACTTACCAATGCACAGGAAACTTTTTCATTTGTTTGTTTTGGTTTTTCTCTTAAAAGACCAATCTTAACCCCAAATCACTTTGGTCCTAGACTAAGCCCTCCCTACTTTGTCACTATTTGGGTCCTAATTGACTTCAAATGAACGTGAATAAAAATTGTTTCTGTTTTGGCCAGAAACCCTGAGTGTCTTCCCTCCCAGATATGTTTTTTTTTTTTCAAGAGGCCATTCTTTGCCTCATTTCTTTAAGCCTTAATCACTGAATGGGTGTTGCCTCAGTCAAACTGAGACTTGTTAAAGACCTTCACTTGAAAAGGTCAAGATCCCTCATGGCATCCTGGATCATCTCCAGTTGTCCCGATCCATATCTGGCTACTGGACCCAGATGGTTCCAGAGGTGAAGGTGAGGCTGGTGACTATACACAGCCCTGCCTCACTTAAATCCAATTCACTTTTGTGTCATGGCATCACCTTCCTGATGTCATGGTCCTCTTTGAGAACAAAGAAAATAAAGTAGCAATCAACTTTTGTACCAGTGCATGTGCACATGTCCATCACCATGGAGTCAGACTGCAAGCTCAATGAGATCACTCTTACTATAGTTTATATAGTCATTAATTCTATTTTCATTAATTTTTTCAACAAACTTTTAAAAATTATTATTAAAGCCTACTAGGTGGCTCAGTGAATAGAGCACCAGGTCTGAACAAGATCTGAATTCAAATCCAGTTGCTGACACTTACTAGCTCTGTGAACTTAAGCAAGTCACTTAACCTCTGCCTCAGTTTCCCCATATGTAAAATGGGCATAATAAGGGTACCTACCTCCCAGGGTTGTTGTGAAGATTAAATGAAATAATAATTGAAAAGTGCTTAGTACAGTGCTTGGCACATAGTAGGTACTACATAAATGTTAGCTAATAGTAGCTAATATTATTTAAGAGAGATCAGGGCTCTAATCTCATCTCTGATGCTTACTAGCTGTGTGACCCTGGTCCAATCACTTCATCTCTCTGAATCTGTTTCTTTATCTTTCTTTTTTAATTTAAATTAATAAAAAAATTAACAAGCATCTTTTTTCTTTCTTTCTCCCCCTTCTCTTACCAATTAGGGGGAAAGAATAATGATATGGGTAATATGTACCCTTGATGATGAAATGAAATAATCTATATGATGTATTTCATAGACCCTGAAACATTATGAAAGTCAGATTGATATAATCCCTTAACATCCTCCCCCCTCTGCTTTTTGTTCTGTTCTCTGTGTTTCCAGACGATTCGGACTTATGTAAGGTGGAAAGCTGTATTTGTGACAAGATACTTGTTGAATGTCTCAAGAAACACATGAACAGCTTCAACCCTGTATACATATGCTTTCCCTGCTCCCAATGCAGTGCGAAAAACCTTCCCTGCCCAGCCTGAGCCTGCCAGGTCCCTTTCTTGTCCTTAGCACTTATTCTTCTCCAGGCTTTCCAAACTCCAGGCTCCCAGAATCCTCCAAAAAGGTGCCACATCTCAGGTATTAAAAAACAAACAAAAAGAGGTTCCTGGGATTTGTGGGGGTATGGGGTGATGATCTGGAAGAGGCCTTAGAAAGAAGGCCAGAGGGGTCAAACATGGGGCTCAGGGCCTGACATAGACTAAAATGTAATTAGGAAATATATCAACAAAATTTTTACAAAATACAGTCGAGCATCATTTATGTTGATGTGTAGTTTTCCAAGTCATTATGCAGCTGGCATGGCTCTTTAGGTGTGGTTTAGGGGCCCTACTTGTGACATCAGTTTGTCCCTAGCCATCTTGTCCCAACTCTTTGTTTTATAAAGTGAAGTCCAGGAGAGTCTCAGGGCCTTGACCAAGGTCAGCAAATGGAAAAGGGAGATTCAAATCAACTTTAAATCCACACTCACTTTTACTGTTCCTCAGAGCCTCCTTTAGAACAGGGAATATCAGAGCTGGAAAGAGCCTTAGAACACAGAATGTCAGAGCTGGGAGGGCCCTTAGAACACAGAATATCAGAACTGGGAAGGTCAGAAGCACAAAGTCTCAGAGTTCAAAGAGACTGGCCTAAAGTGATGCATTTTAGAAGTCATCTTGTCCAACTTGTACCAGTGACAATTCCCTGTATAACACTCCCAAAAAATGGTCATCTTGGCCTTAACTAGAAAACCTAGAGACTGTCTACCTCCCAAACTTGTCCATTCCCCTTTGGGATCACTCTGATCATCGAGAAGTTTTTCTGTACATTGAAAGAAAATTTTCATCTCTCCAACTCTCCCCCTCCACTCTTAGTTCTTCCTACTTAAGGTAAAAGCTAACAAACAACAGAACCAGACTAATCTGTGCTACTCATGTCCGTAAGGCCCAAGTTCCTTCAATATTTGAGATCATAAAGTATCCCCCTCATTTTGCAAATCAAGAAACCAAACCCCTGAGAGAGTGGAAATGACTTGGCCAGAGTCATATAGACAGGGGACAGACTGGAAGTGCTGTGACCTGTAATCTAGAACCCAGATTTCAATCCCCAGACTCACCTTCCACCCTACAATGCCCAGCTCCATTTCACAGATGGAGAAACTGAAGCCTAGAGAATTTTGGACTGATGCAAGTTATGAAGTTTTGGATCCTATATACACATATCTGCATGTATGTATGTGTTTATATATAAAATGTATATAAGTGTAGAGATATGCAGACACTCACATGTACAAAACCCTTAGCCTGCCACTAGGATACACAGTGATTGCTATGGGCAGGCAGGGCCAGGTCAGCTTACCACTTGGCAATAGAGGAAGCCAGATCAGGACTTCAGAGATGAGCAGAGTGGGGTAGGACCCTTGCAATGTGTTTTTCCATTGTGGCGGTACCAGCGATACTTAGGTTGGTATGTGTTCATCTCTTTTCGGAGACAGAGAACAAATTTTTTGTCACACTCACAACTCATTCTGTTACACCGGCTGCCAGCACCTGTTTGGGAAAAGGAGATGGAGAAGTTTGGATTTCAGACTCTGGCTGGAGAATCAGTCTTACCCCTCAATGACCTCTGGAATTCTATCTCTTATTGGAAGCCTTCCCCATTACTTAAACTCCCTTTAAAAGAAAATAGGTATAGTCTTTTTTGATTATTTTTAGCTTTTTTCCTGGATATTACATTTTTAGGGGAATTAATTTCAGCTTCCCCTTTTTGGGATACATTATACATTAAATACTGTAATTATAAAGTTTAAAAGCCACTGAAAGGTGAAATAAGGGGGTAGCTAGATGGCACAGGAGATAGAGCACTGACCCTGGAGTTAGGAGGACCTGAATTCAAATACAACTTCAGATACTTGCTAGTTGTGTGACCTTGAGTAAGTCACTTAACCCTGATTGCCTATACCCCTCCCCCACCAAAAAAAGAAAGATGAAATAGCAACCATGTTTCTTGGCCCTTTATCCTTTGTTTCTTCAGTGACTGAGTTGAAATAGTGGATGCTGATAATGCAAACAGTCACACAGCTCTTTGACATCTATAAACATGAATGGTACTTAAACATTCATAGCTTAGTAGCTGAACTAGCTTCCCTGTTGCTCATTGAACATGATTTTTCATTTCCTGTCTTCATGCATTTACATCCCCTCCTACAATCTTTTCCCTTTTCACTTCCGCCTCTTGGAATCCCTAGATTCCTCCAAAGCTTAGCTCAAGGAACAATTTTTACACAAGTCCTTTTCAAATCACTCAGTTTCTAGTGTTTCCTGTCCCAAATCACCTGTTATTTATTTTGTACATTTTAAAAATGTGTTCTTATTTATGTAATGCTATCTTGTCTGGTAAAATGTAAGCTTCTTGAGGGCAGGGTCTGCTTGATTTTAAAAAATACTTAAACCTAAAGGGTACCACAAGCAAATTAGGAGAGCAAAGAATGTTTTACTTGTCAGATCTATGAAGAAAGGAAGACTTTATGACCAAAAAAGAGACAGAGTGTCACGAAATGCAAAATAGATGATTTTGCACAAACAAAACCAGTGCAACCAAGAAGAAAGCAGAAAGCTGGGAAACAATTTTTATAGTAAGTGTCTCTAATAAAGGCCTCATTTCTCAATATTTAGAGAACTGAGTCAAATTTATATGAATATGTCATTCCACACTTGATAAATGGTCAAAGAACGTGAACAGGCAGTTTTCAGCTTTCATTGAAAAAATCAAAGCTATCTATAGCCGTGAAAAAACACTCTAGATCACTATTGATTAGACAAATGCAAATTAAAACAACTCTGAGGTACCACCTCATACCTATTAGATTGCCCAATACAACAGAAAAGGAAAATGATAAATATTAGAGAAGATGTGGAAAAATTGGGACACTACACAGTTGGTGGAGTTGTGAACTGATCCAACCATTCTGGAGAGCAATTTGGAACTATGCCTAAAGGGCTGCAAAACTATTCATACCCTTTGTTCCAGAAATACCAGTGCTAGGTATGTATCCTAAAGAGATAAAAAAAAAGAGAGAAAAGGACCCACATGCACAAAAATATTTATAGCAACTCTTTTTGTGGTGGCAAAGAAGTGGAAATTGGACATTCCCCATCAACTGGGGATTGGCTGAACAAGTTGAAGTATATGAATGTAATGGAAATTATATAATTATATAATAATATATATAATATATTATATAATATATAATTATAAGAAATTATGATTAGGATGATTTCAGAAAAACCTGGAAAGATTTACAATAACTGAGGCTAAGTGAAGTGAGCAGAACCAGGAAAACATTGTACATAGTAACAAAAACATTGTGAGATGACCAACTATGATTGATTTAGCTCTTCTCAGTAATACAGTGATCTAAGATAATTCCAAAAGATTCATGATGGAAAATGCTATCCACATCCAGAAAAAGAACTGATGGAGTCTGAATGCAGATTGAAGCATACTATTTTCACTTTTTTTTTCTCTTGCTCTGTTTCTTCTTTTACAACACGACTAATGCAGAAATATGTTTAACATTATTGCATATATATTACCTATATTAGATTGCTTGCCCTTTTGAGGAGCAGAAAAGGGAGGAAGGTAAAAAGAAGAATTTGGGGCTCAAAATCTCTTAAAGGATGAGTGCTGGAAATTGTCTTTACATGTAATTGGAATAAAATGCTATTAAAAATCTTTGTTATCTCCAATGCCTATCAGAGTGTATTGGCACATGTTTGTGGCTATTGAGTCATTTCAGTCCTGTCTGACTCTTCATGATGCCATTTGGGGTTTTCTTGGCAAAGATAATGGAATGGTTTGCCATTTTCTTCTCCAGCTCATTTTACAGATAAGGAAACTGAGACAAACAGCATTAACTTACTTGCCCAGGATCTGAGTAAGTGTCTGAGCCCAGATTTGAATTCAGGGGGATGAGTCTTCCTGACTCCAGCTCCCTCTCTCTATCCACTGTACCATCTAGCTGCCTTGTGCACCTGGCATACAGCAGGTGCTTAATAAATGTTTTTTGATTAATTGATGTTTTTCAATTTTAGAACTCCCATGTTCTTTGCTTTTAGATCTTTGAGGGGAGAGGCAATGTCTCATTTATTCACCCATCCATCCATTCACCCATCCATCCATCCATCCATCCATCCATCCATCCATCCATCCATCCAACAAACATGTCTTAATTGCCTGACATGTGTAGAGAATTCTATCAGGTTCTGCTACCATTATTACTCTCAGGATCACATAGTACCTTACATATGTTAGGTACATGAGGAAAATTTATTGAATAAATAAGAATTGTGAGATCATGGATTTAGAGCTTTCAGGGGCCCCAGAGATCAAGGAATCCTCTCCCTTCATTTTACAGATGAAGAAACTATGACCCATATTTGTAAAGTGGCTCATTCAGTGTTTGTCACTGTGTCCTCAGCACCTAGCAAGCACAACGTCTGGCACAAAGTGGGTATTTAATAAGTGCTGGTTGATGGACGAAGTAGAGGCACCTAGATTTGAAGTCTAAACACTGTGCTTTCCCTTGACCACACCATACCACCACTATTGCCTGTCCTTGATTTTTATGGTGAGAATAGCGATGGTGGTGGTAGTGTTGGGGATGGGATTGATAGTAGTGATGGTAGTTGTGATAATAGTATTGATGACATTGTTGTCAATGGTAGTGATGGCAGAGGTGGCATTGGGGATGGTGGTGGTGGTAATGATGATGGTGATGGTGTTGGTATTGGTGGTGGGAATGGTGATGACATTGGTCGTGGTGGGGATGGGGATGATAGGGATGATGGGAATAGCCATAGTGTTGATAATATTGGTGGTAGTAGTGGTGATTAAATCTTTCTCAACCCTATTTCCTGTTCTGTTCTGTTCATCTTTCCTCATTCTATATTAGATTGAATTTGAGACTCATGGCCTCATCTAACTAAGTATTCTAGAGCTCTGTTCATTCTGAGGCTCATAATCATGCTATGCAATGCTTAGGGGCAAGTTTTGCTGTCCTGTTTTACTAGACTGGAAAATTAGAGGCAAAGAGGCCAAGGAACTCATCCCAAATTCTATGGATAGTTTCTCCTATAGAAATTTAGGGAGGGAGATGTCAAGGGCTCAGGAATTGTCTCTCTGCTTCTGATAGAAATGGCATTGGCCCTGCCAAGTGGCCTGGTATCATGAGGATGTTTCTGGCACAAGGAGATGTCCCACCTGACACATTAACCGCTAGCCATTCAGTGACTGATAGACTCAAGGATCCTCAAAGCTACTTACCACAGTGAATTTGCCCGTTGGTGATGCTATACTTATACAAACTCAATTTGGCTAAACAATTTTTGTCTTTTAGCTTGGAGTAGCAGCAGTCATGAATTTGGCAGCACCTTTAGGGAGAATCAGAACTCTTGTCAGGCATGGCAGCAGGAGATGCGCTACCCTTCTACCCATGGCACTTAGCCCCAGTTCCCAACACTTAAGCCTAGCCCCATCACAGTCTTGTCTGGGATTTAACCCACATTCCCAGCATTTCCTCCAACTAACTGATAATGATTTCCTATCCTTGATGCTTAGTTCCCATTTCTGATGCCTAATTCCCCTCCATTGCATTTATTTATCCATTTCCAGCCCATTTAAATCCTATGCTTTATACTTAATATCTGCCCCCAGTAGCCTTAACATAGCTCTCATTTCTAGCACTTGGTCCCCATCCCTGAAATTTAGCCCTCCTCATCCCCAACACTTAGCCATGATCCCTTGTACTTAGCCAATCACCTTCACATGTAACCTCCACCCTTAGCACTTGTCAATAATCTCATCCTTTATCTGCCATTCTTAGCACTTACCCTCCCTCCCTGCTACAGTTCCATCACCACTCATTCCCAGCACTTACCTCCCATCTGTGACATTTATACCTCATATTTGGAACTTAGCCCACTACTTACCCAATCCCTAGTCCTTGATCCCTATCCTTAACATTTCTGGAAATATGGAAATATATTGAGGAAATATGCCCTTTCCTTGTTTCTCATGATTAGAGACTTCTATGCTTTATGAGGGTGTGAAGTTAGTGCTGCCAATTGGGCCAAAGAGGAAGGAAGAAATACTTCTGTTCAGTACAGAGGGATGAATAGCTTTCTATGCTCCTTTGGAGGGATAAGCAGACCCATAAGTAGTCATTCATTCATTAAAAAAAGCATTATTAAACCCTTACTGTTGGCCAAGTGTTATGCTAAGCACTGAGGATACAAAGAAAGCAAAATACAGTTTATCTCCTCAAGGAACTCAAAAATTAAGCCAGCATTTTTGAGGTCAGGACCTGATTTTAATTTATTATTATACCAAGTTTGTATGATAAGCTATACTTTCAGAAATATTTTCACATATGCTGTCTCATTTTACCCTTACAACAGCTCTGTAACACAGTTTAAACAGGTGCAACCTTGGGCAGAGCATGTCCTCTGACTCAGTTTCCTCATCTGTAAAATGAGTGGGTCATACTGTATTATCTCCAAGGGTCTTTCTGGAGCTAACATTCAATGTTTCAAGGCTCCTCCTAACTCTGACATTCTATGTCCTAAGGACCTATCTAGCTTTAACATCCTATGTTCTAAGGTCTTTTCTAGCTGATATTCTGTGTTCTGAGGGTTCACCACCCCATACCTCCCCAGTCCTGAAATTCCTTGTCCTAAAGGCTCTCTAAACTTTGACATTCCATGTTCTTTTTTAACTCTGACATTCCACTGAACTATCCACTGTCCACAAGCCAACTTGACTGTATTATTTGCTGATTTCTAGTTTAGGGCTTTTCCTGAAGCATAGCTCTGATGTGCTTGTGCTGGCTCCCTCTCCCTCTCCCTCTTCCCTCTCCTTTTTCCCTCTCCCTTCTCCCTCTCTCTCTCCCTCTTCCTCTCCCTCTCTCCATTTCCTTGTTTCTGTCTCTGTTTCTCTCTCTGTGTCTCTGTCTCTGTCATAGCTGGGGACAATAGCACTTGGCCCTGGCCACTCTCACTTAGTGTGAAGAAAGAGGAAACGTTACCGATCGGTGGCGTCCAGGGGCTTTCCTTCGCCTCCCCAGCCACAGTAGCAGCCATAACTGACGTAATGAGTGACTGGTTTCCCAGTCGTTTCTTTGATCATATTCTTCAGCTGGAGCAGATCTCCCTTGGCAGGAGAAATTAGCCCTTCAGAAAGAAAGGGTCTGGTTAGGAAGGAGACCTTAGGAAACCAGGCTGAGCAGCCCTCCTTCCCCTGGGCATCTCAGCCTTCTCATTTCTATTGACTCTCCAATACAGACTTGAAGGCTGCTACCCTGATCCCAATCCAGGACTTAATTTATCCCAGCTCTTCCCCGGACCCATCACCATACCCTCCTCCTACTTCCCAACATGTTCCTTCCCTCATGTAAAACCAGATTAAAAAACTCACCACTTCTAGGAATTTTTCCCTGATTACCCCATCCTCAAGTTTTAACTAATCAACCTCTTAGAGAAGAGCTGGGGAACCTGCAGCCTCGAGGCCATATGTGGCCCTCGAGGTCCTCAAGTGCAGCCCTTGGACTGAATCCAAACTTCATAGAACAAATCCCCTTACTAAAAGAATTTGTTCTGTAAAATTTGGACTCAGTCAAAAGACCACACCCGAGGACCTAGAAGGCCACATATGGTCTTATCCTGATAAAGTTTTGGAAACGAGATTGCACCATTCTAGTGAATGGTTGTTCTATATACTAGTTAATACATTTATTTGTGCTAGCTCTTGACTCTTCTCTGTCTCTGTCTGTCCTTCTCTCTCTTCTCTCCCACTAGGCTCAGATCTTCTCATTCAAGGACATAGATAATATCACCAGGTCCTGGAAAGGGCCCTTAAATGATGGTATTGCATGGACAAAGAATTTCCCCAGCTGTAAGGCAGAAAGGTATTTTATATCATTGAATGTCAGAACTGGGAGGGCCCTTAGAACACAGGATGTCAGAGCTGGGAGGGGCCGAAGAACACAGAATATCTAAGTTGGAAGGGAATCTAGAACATGGAATATCAGAATTATAAGAGAACTTAGAGCATAGAGGACATCAACCATGGAAGAGAATTTAGAAAACAGGATACCAGAGTAAGAAGACAGAACATGAACATAAGCCAGGCACTTAGAACTTTGAATTCCAAAGCTGGGAGAAGGGGGGAGCAGGGGAATGGAAAGAGAAAAAACAAATGAGTATGTTCTGGGTCCCTAAATAAGACAAATCATTGAATCAACCTATTCTGTTCTCCTAAGGAAAATAAAATTGATGAGATTTTTGCTTGAGGTTCCTACAAAAAGCTGAATGAATGAATGAATGAATGCCAAATGGGAGGAAAAAGGTCTGTGTGAAGCAGACTGCATCAGAAGTCTCCCTCCTTCATGCCCACCATGACAGAAAGAGGATCTCCAAGGGGAGAAAAAGGCTTTGAAGATGCTTAGAAAAGCAATGAATTTTAAGACAGCAAAGCTGGGTTGTGAATTCTCACTCTGATATTTACTATTTGTTGGGCAAGCCACATCCCCTCCCTGGATCTCAATTTTCTCCTCTGTAAAGGGAGGAGGTTAGATGGGGGATCTGTAAGGTCCTTTCCAATTCTAAATCCCACAACCCTAGAATGAATAGTAAAGCAGCCTTCTAGGGTTTCCAATGTCAATAGTGCCCTTTGGGAAACAATCCTAGAACAGTATCAGTTTTGGGATCTGAGCACCATTATCTATCCTTCTGTGATGAGCTCAGTCCAAGCATGTTACTGTTTTATTGTAGTAGTTAGTATAGTGTCATAGACCAAATTCTAGTCCTACCTTTTCCACTGACTCTGTGTGTGATCTTGGTCAAGTCAATTCCCCTCTTTGGGTCTTAGTTTCCTCACATGTCAATGAAGGAGTTGGATGAGATGACCTTTAAGTGTCTTTCCTATACTAACATTTTAGTTCTAAGATCCCTCTTAGCTCTGACATTCTGTTCTAAGGTTCTTCCAGGCTCTAACATTCTGTGTTCTAAGGCCCTTACCAGCCCTGACATTCTTCGTTCTAGAGTCCCTCCTGATGCTGGTTGACAGTCTCTACTTTACTGTAGTTTCTTCACTCGGACCCTAGTTTGGACAAAAGCCCCAGAAAACCCCATGCCCATCTTGGAAGGCTGTTCTCCCAGGAAGGGGAGAGTGGGGCGGTCCTCTTTAAACTTACCAAAAGTGATCAATGCAGCCAGGCCAAGCAGCAGCAGGTTCATCTTTGGGACTGATCTGAAGGGAGCTCGGATTCTGGCTTCTCCTTGTCCTTGTCCGTAGTCAGGCCCCTAGTTGAAGGCTGTGGGATTCTGATCTATCCGGGAGGCAAGGCTGAATTTATAGTCTAGGTGAAAAGAGTATTCTGATGAAGTAAATGTGACCTTTCATACCAGCCTAACTGGGATTGGATAGTGCTTAGAGCTAGGGGACTCCAAGCTCCGGTCATCTCTAAGATAAAATGCTATCTCCTTTGTTTGGCATTTCCATCTTGATCCAGGCTTCCCCCCCCACCCACATTTCACATCGTGTCCTTTCATGTTTTTCAGCATATGCAACATCTCATGTCTGAGCTCCAAGTCTTTGCCTGTGCAGTTCCCTGTAATGCACACTGGTTTTTCTTCGTGCCTACTTAGAATCCCTAGAACTCCTTCAAGTGTGCCACCTTCTACGTGAGGCTTTCTTGCTTTTTCTTTTTTTTTGGAGGGGGAAGGCAGGGCAATTGGGGTTAAGGGACTTGCCCAAGGTCACATAGCTAGTAAGTGTGTCAAGTGTTTGAGGTTGGATTTGAACTCAGGTCCTCGTGACTCCAGGGCCGGTGCTCTATTCACTGCGCCACCTAGACCCTTCTACGTGAGGCTTTCTTGATGCACTTAGGAGCTGCTTCCTGCCCCATATTACCTTGTATTGATTTGGTCTGTGTACACACACACATATAATTTTTTAATTTTTAAAAATTTATTTTATTTTTAATGTATAGAATAAAATAAGCATTTCTATAACACAATACAATAAAAAGTGATTGCAAATGAAACTGCAAATCTGCTATGTACAACTTGCCATTCTTTTCAAATATACAACAAAATTATCATGTAGTTTCTTCTTTTTCTTTTTTTTTCTTTCCTCCTCCGCATCAATAAATGGGGAATGCACACACACACACACACACACACACACACACACACACACACATACATATTTTTTCCAATGAATGTTCATTGGAATGAACCCAGTGATGAAATCCACAAATCCATGGATGAAATCTAAAATGAATTAAATTCATCCAGAGAACTAATGAATAAAAATTAACTGGGGGAACAGGTCTATGTGAAGCAGACTGACTCTACCATATGCATAGATGCATATATATGTATAAGTATCTATGTGCATATATAAATGCACACATGTATAATTTTTAATTTACTTATTTGTGTAAATGTTCCCTTTCCCCCTTCTCTCCCATTCTCCACCCCCACCTCCAGTCCTTCTGTCTCCTGGTCTAGCCCTCTACCTACCATGCCATACTTGTCTTAGACAAGAAGACTGAGGTTTTTGTAGTCCCAGAGATCAGCACTGGAGGAATTTGGGATTTCTTTGTATTTGTATCCCCAGGGCCTAGCACAATGCCTCCAATAACATAGGTACTTACTAAATGCTTGTTAATTGGCTGATTGATTAATTGATTGATCCTCACAGGGGAAGAAAGGTAAATGCCCCTGCCACCATTCCTGTTTGACCAGATGATGGCAGGATCATAGAATTTAAAGTGCAAAAAGTCAGGGGACATGGGTTAGAATCTTGACTTTGATACTCATTGTCATAGCCATCATGGACAAGTCACTTGCCTTTTCTAGGTCTCGATACATTTTCTAAGTCTTAAATACATTTCTAGGGAGGTTCTGGAAAGAAGGCTGGAGGGAACAGAGCTGGGTAGTCAAAGTGAGATCTTCAGAGGTCACCTTGTTTCAGACCTGGGCCCTACTGATAGAGAATTCCTACTGGTGGAATTCCCTTGGGCCAGAAATTCTAGGCAGCTCTGTGCTCTCCAAGAGAAGGATTGAGGGGTGAGGGTGGGGGCTGATAAGCAGCAAAAAGCTTCTGTTCTTGGAATCAGCCCCTGCCTTTGGGGAATACTATCTCAAATTGCTGGGGAAAGTCAAACTAGAAGGGGGAGATCAGGCTGTCTCCATTCCCAAATTCTTTATTGTGGGGTTGGAGTAAAAGAAGAAAGGGGAAGACAACAGACTAAAGCAGAGCTCAACAATGATAGGCCTTGAACCTCACAGGCTTGAAGAATCTAGAGCTAGCTGCTCGAGCCTAACCCAACCCTCTCATCTTATTGGGTGAAGGCGGGGGTGGGGTGGGGGGGGATGAGGAAAGAGGGAGCTGAGGCTCAGAAAGGAGAAATCCATTCAATCAAAGTCCCATGGGAAGTAAACAGCAGAGCTTGGATTCAGATATCTTCCTAGGCTATGCTGACTAGGCTGCTTTCAAAGAGGGTATAAATTCATTGAAACCCCTGAGGTTGTATAAAACCCCAGAAGTCTCTCTTCACATGTAAAGTAATAAGATGAGTAATGTTATTATGAGTAAAGATCTCATTGAAGGGCTTCAAGCAAAGGCAGTATGAGTGTGTATCAGAAAAGATGGTAATATGATATAAATAAAACCCACCAGATTGGGAATCGGAAGATGTGGGTTCTAGCTTCTGCCAGCTACCACCTGGTGACCTTGACCAATTAATTAAGTTCTTGGGACTCAGGTACTTTCCTTCTAAGGCTAAATCAGAGTCTCCTTTCCACTGTGAGACTCTATGAAGTAAAAGATTAAAATAATTGGAGGGATATTCAGTGTTCATGAATGGGGCAGCTTAACATAGTAAAAATGACTGGACTCTGGATTTATTTACAGAGTTAGTTGTAATCATCAAAATAACACTGTTTCTTTTGAATATTTATTGATATCTTTTGTTTTTATATAAGCTTCTTTCCCTAATATTTATCTTTCCTCCTTCCTGCTTCCACCCATCCATCCTTTAAAACAAATAATTTTTTAAAATTAAAAAAAAATTAATTCAGTAAGTCTAATCACCATATCAATTCCATATCCGTAGACCTTACCACAGCATAGAAGAGATACTTTTTTTAATGAGCATATTATGGAAAAACAAATGGTTTACAATATGAGGGCAGACTTTTGGGGAGAAGAAGGAGACAAGCATTTAATAAATGCTTGCTATCTCCTGGGATCTGTGCTAAGCACTCTACAAATGCTATCTCATGGAGTTCTCATAAGAACCCTTGGAGAAAGGTGTTACTATTATCTTTATTTCATAGTTGAGGAAACTGGGGCAGTTAGGTGGTGCACCAGCCCTGAAGTCAGGGGGACCTGAGTTCAAATTTGACTTCAGACACCTGACACTTAACTAGCTGTGTGACCTTGGGCAACTCACTTAGTTCCAATTGCCTTCCCTTCCCCCCTCCAAAAAAGATGATAATAATAATAAAAAATATATAAAACAATATAGTTGAGGAAGTTGAGGCAGATAGTGGTAAAGTAACTTGCCCAGAGTCACACAGCTGGAAAGTGTCTGAGGTTGGATTTGAACTCTGGTCTTCCTGACTCATCCACTGTGCCACCTAGCTGACAGTGAACTCACCTCCTAAATCTGAAAACATTGTAAAGAGGTTCTCTTCAGAACTATCTGGCCCTGGACAAAAGAAAAAAACGCAAAGCAGACTCCCGGGGAAGGGCCTCAATTTCCCAGAAATGTTCAAGCCAGGGACCTAGTTGCTGGCAGTGATGAATGAGCTGCAACGGGGGTGGGGGTGGGGGTGGGGGAACCCCCCCACCCCGCACTTGGCTATTGTCCACACCTGGGAGTCTCCACCAGGGCCCATCCTGGAATACCCTGAAGCCAATTGTGCTGGCCAAGCACCCTGATGACTGGGAGAGGGAGGGTACCTTGGAGCTTCTTGGAGGCCATCCTCTGGCCCAAGACCGACAACTTCTCTGATAGGGCTGCAATATGCCCAACAACCCTTTTAAGGCAGTTTTCATGGGTGTTAGACAGGGAAATGATCCCCTTCTCACCAAGGGCTTTTGCTTTGTCTGAAGTTAGCTTCAGGGCCTTACAGGACAGATGCATAGAAATTGTGCATAGATTCAGTGAACTGACTACAAAGCCACAATAAGCATTCCAAAAAGTCCTAGATCTATACCAGGCCATAGCACTGGGGATAAAAAGACAAAGCAAAAACCAGTTTTTCCCCCAAGGAGCACACATTCTAATGGGGAATACGACTTGTATATGGATAGGTACAAGATATACGCAAGACAACTGGAAAATAACTTTAGAGGGGAAGGCTCTTGAAACTGGGAGGACTGAGAAAAATCTTTTTCAGCAGGAGCTGAGTTTTGAAGGAAGCCAAAGAAACAAGACACTTAGGTAGCTCAGTGGATAGAGTGCTGGGCCTGGAGTCAGGAAGAGCTGAGTTCAAATCCGGTCTCAGGCACTTACTAGCTGTGTCATCCTGGGCAAGTCACTTACCCCTGTTTCCTCAGTTCCCTCATCTGTAAAATGAGCTGGAGAAGGAAATGGAAAACTACTAAATAAAATAAAATTTTTAAATGGTACCTTTGCCAGGAAAACCCCAAGTGGGGTCATAAAGAATCTAACATAAGTGAAAAACAATTGAACAACAACAAAATGGGAACATGAGAGGCAGAAGTGTAGGAAAGTAAAGTGGTGGCTATTTGAGTAGAGAGAAGGGGAATGAGTCAGAGCAAGAAGCATTCTTTGACTTTCTTTTTTTGACATTCTTGCTTGTCCCAAGAACTTTTTTAGGAAGAAACACCTCGCATAAGGGGGTGGTGGCTAGCAAAGGTCACTTTGATCTGGAAAATTATAGGAATGTAGAATGGAACTACAAGGCAGTAAGTTGACACACCCCATCCAGGAACCATGGTAAAGCTGATCCTATTATGGTTCATGCTTCCAGAACCGGAGGTGGTCAAGGATGAGATTGTAGAGTATGCTGTAGACAAAGCAGGCAGGAGAGGAGAGAGTACATAGGGAAAGGTTGTCTGGGATTTCTTGAAATGGTCTTCCTAGAAGAGTGGGGCCCCAGAGTCGATGATCTCCAAGAGATAATCTCAAGACGTTGGATATGGTGAGTCAGAGGCTGTGGAGGAGGTGTGCTCAGGAGAGAGTGATGGGGGAGATGTTGTACATGTAGAAAACACCAAGCTTTGGCAACTGATTGTATATTTGAGGTGAGTGGGAATGAAAAATGAAGGATTACACTGAAGTTGTGATAGTGACGGGTGGGTGGGGGTGGTGAGGATCCTGCTGGTAGAAAGGAAATGTAGTAATAGGAGCACTGGTTCTGGAGTCTCTCAAGAACTGTTCAAATTTCACCTCCAATACCAGAGACAAGTCACCGAGCTCTGAATCACCTCATCTATTACAGGGGGAATAAAAACACCAATAGTATCCCTTAAATTCCTGAAGCCCTATTTCCCTTCCCCTGCCCCCATTTCCCATCAGCTGCTCTGCTTCTGGAATTCTTTAGACCTCTCCAACATTTCTTTCTTCCTCTGAAAACTCATCATTGGGAAATATCATTGCGTAGCAGTTCAGATCTCATCAGGACCCATTCCCCTTTCTTGGACCTTCTGACTGGAGGGCACAGTCACAGGCTCCAGGACCTCTCTTTACTTTGAGGGCTCATTCTTAAGAAGTAAGGAAAAGGCAGGAAGGAGGAAAAGAATTTTTTTGAGGGGGGAAGACAAGGCAATTGGGATTAAGTGACTTGCCCAAGGTCACACAGCTAGTAAGTGTGTCAAGTGTTTGAGGCCAGATTTGAACTCAGGTCCTCCTGACTCCAGGGCCAGTGCTCTATTCATTCCACCACCTGACCTGGAACTCAAAGTTTAAAAAAAAAAAAAGAATGTTAAATTTTTAAAAATTGTAATTGGGAAATATTTAACAAAAAATATTTAAAATGATAAAAGAGGGAGCAAAGCACAGTTCCCCCAACCTCACCTCATTTCCCACCAACTACATTGATTTTAGACTTCTCTGGAACTCTCCAACATGCCTTCCTTCCTCCTCTGCCCCTTTCCCCTTTTCAGTTTCCTTTTACCTGTTGTTTTTCCCATTAGACTGCAAGCTTCTTGAGGGCAGGGCCTGTCTTTGTTTTTTGGGGGTTTGTGGGGAGGATTTTTGGTTTGTATATGTGTATGTGTATGCATGTTTTTGTATGTGTGTTTGTGTATGTATGTGGGTATGTGTGTATACGTGTGTATGTTTGTGTGTGCATGTGTATATGTGTGTGCATATGTATATGTATGCTATGTGTATGTATGTGTATACATGTGTGTATGTATGTATATATGTGTACATGTGTGTGTGAATTTGCATCTCCATTTTTTTTAGTATAGTGCTTGGTACATAGTAGGCACTTAATAGGTGTTGACTATTGATAAGCTATCATTATTACAAGGTGTCTTGTAGGGTTGGGAGGAATCATGACCTTGTGGAGGATGGTGGAGCATTTTAGCTATGGGAGAGTTGCCTAGCCTGGCTTTCCCAAGGCGGGCATGAAGAGCATATCTCTGTCCTCTCCTCATTATCGGCAGCGAGGAAGGAGAAGAGAGAGGCTGTTCCTAGAGCCCAGGAGCAAGGAACCACAGGCCTCAGTATAAGATGTGACTATAAAACTACCCAGGTCCTGGTTAAAAAAACAGAGGACCTTTATCTGACTAATCACTGTCCTCCCAGAGAAGTGACCTTGGGTGACCACATACTTATTCTAGGGACGTTGATAGTACTCAGACTAGATCAGTGATTGTAGAGAGTCAGTACTGGAAGGACGTTAGCATAGAGAATGGTACAGAAGTCAGAATGGAGAGAGGCTTTAGAACACAGAATGTCAAAACTGGGAGAACCATTAGAACATTAGGTGTCAGAGCTGGGAGGGACCTTAGAACACAGAATGATCTACCAAAAACTTACTCTACAGAGCTAGAAAAAATAGTAACAAATTCATTTAGAAGAACAAAAGGTTCAGAATATCAGGGAAATTAATGAAAAGAAATGCTAGGGAAGGTGGCCTAGCCATACCATATTTTAATCTGTATTATAAAGCAGCAGTCATCAAAACTACTTGGTACTGACTGAGGAACAGAGTAGTGGATCAATGGAATAGATTGGGCGCATGAGATTAAGCAATCAATGACTATAGTAATCTACTATTTGATAAACCCAAAGACCCCAGTTTTTGGGACAAGAACTCACTATTTGACAAAACCTGCTGGGAAAACTGGAATATGGTATGGCAGAAACTGGGCATAGACCATTATCTAATACCATATACCAAAATCAAGTCTAAATGGGTGCATGATCTAGGTATAAAGGCAGATACTGTAAGCAATCTGGGAAAGCAAGGAATAGTTTACCTGTCAGATTTATGGAGAAGGGAAGATGTTATGACTAAACAAGAGTTAGAGAGCATTATAAAATGCAAAATGGATGATTTTTATTACATTAAATTGAAAAGTTTTGGGGTGGCTAGGTGGCATGGTGAGTAAGAACGCTGGCCCCAGAGTTGGGAGGATCCGGGATGGGTTCTGGCTTCAGATACTTAACACCCACACAAAAATAACTGGCCATGTAACCTTGGGCAAGTTACTTAACCCCAGTTGCTTTACAATAATAAATAAATAAATGAATGAATGAATGAATAGATAAATAAATTGAAAAGTTTCTGTACAAACAAAGCCAATGTAACCAAGATTAAGAGGGAAGTGGAAAACTGGGAAAGAATTTTTACAACCAGTATCTCTGATAAAGGCCTCATTTCTAAAATATACAGAGAGTTGAGTCTCTGAGAATACAAGTCATTCCCCAATTGACAAATGGTCAAAGGATATGAACAGACAGTTTTCAGAGGAAGAAATTAAAGATATCTATAAGCATATGAAAAAATGCTCCAAATCACTATTGATTAGAGAAATGCAAATCAAAACAACTCTGAGGTACCACATCTCACAGGTCAGATTGGCTAAGATGACAAAACAAGAAAATGCATTGTTGGTAGAGTTGTGAACTGATCCAGCAATTCTGGAGGGCAATCTGGAACTATGCCCAAAGGACTATAAATAAGTGCATACCCTTTGACCCAGCAATACCACTTATAGGGTTGTATCCCAAAGAGATCATAGAAGTGGGAGGAAGACCCGTATGTACAAAAATATTTATTGGAACTCTTTTTGTGGTGGCAAAGAATTGGAAATTAAGGGGATGCCCATCAACTGGGGAATGGCTAAACAAGTTGTGGCATATGAATGTAAAAAATGAGGAGCAGACAGACTTCATAATTACCTGGAGAGACTTATACAAACTGATGTTGAGTGAGAAGAGCAGAACCAGGAGAAATTTGTACACAATTATAGACACAACGTATATGTGATGACCAACTTTGATAGACTGGTCTCTTCTCAGCAATGCAAGGTTATAGGACAACTCCAAAAGACTCATGATGGAGGGAGATGTCTACATTTAGAGAAGGAACTACAGAGTTTGAATGCAGATTCTCTCTTTCTTTTTCTTGTTTGGTTTTATTTCCTCTGTCCCATTGTTCATTCCATTGATTATAATCCTTCTTTACAATCTGACTAATACAATTAATGTCTAATGTGAAAGTATTTATAGATCCTATATCTGATTGCATGCTGCCATGGGAGGAGAGGGAGGGTGATAAATTGAAACTCAAGGGATTGTGGAACTGAATTTTGTAAATTAAAAGTAAACAAACATATTAATAAAGAAAAAAATAAAAGAACACAGAATGTCAGAGCTGGGAGGGCCCTTAGAACAGAGGATGTCAGAGCTAGGCAAAGGTCTTGGATGACAGTACATCAGAGCTAAAAGGGCCCTCATAGGATACCCAGAGTTCCATGAAACCTAAAGCCTTTACTACAGAGACTCCAGTCTATTTTGAAGTGACTTCTCAGAACCAGTGTATAGGCCCCGATTTTTGTTTTGCTTTATGTTTTTTATTTTCTTTAAAGGCTTCTTGTGTGTGTGTGTGTGTGTGTGTGTGTGTGTGTGTGTGTGTGTGTGTGTGTGAGTTAGAGCTCCATTCTGGGCTCTCTTCCCACCAGGGATCCAGGAGAGCCTCGTTCTAGCATTCTGGGTTCTCCTCTTGACAGCGAGACTTCCGAAAAAAACGGTAGCTCTTCTGGTAGCTGTCCAGGTTTCGCTTCAGGCAGAGGGCAAACTCCTTGTCACACTGGCAAATCTCCTTTTCACACTGGTTCTTCCCACCTGATAGGAAGACAAAGACAAGGAAACTTGAGATAGGCTCTGCCTACATTCTACTATTCTCCACCTCTCCATCAGCTTAAACACCCACCAACAACACCATAGACCCCAGCACCAAAGAGATTGATGCTTTCTGTTCCTGGCCATGGGACCTGCTGCCTCAATGAATGCTGCTTCCATTAGCTAGACTCTTACTGGAAATACCCTCCATGGACTGGAGAAAACATCTCATGGGCTCCTAAGAGTTAGAGATATCCAGAAATGGAAAGACCTGTCTTTTCAGGTGGTGAGTTCCCCATTACTGTGATAGTAAAGCAGAATCAGATGTCTGGGATTTCCTGAAAGGACCACAGAGATGATCTAGTAGGACCTCATTTCACAAATGAGGAAATTGAAGCCCAGGGAAGTTGACATGTAGAGTCATACAATCCTTGAGCCAAAGCCTGAGCCTTTGCTCAGGTCCCCCAAAATCAATGCTCTATTTTCATATTTTAGGGAAATGTTGTTGAGTTGTTTCAGTCATATCTGACTTTTCATGACCTCATTTTGGGATTTTCTTGGCAGAGATACTGGAGTGGTTTGCCATTTCCTTCTCCATCTCATTTTTACAGATGAAGAAACTGAGTCAAATAAGATTAAGTGACTTATCCAAGGTGACACAGTTAGTAAGTGTCTGAGGCCAGACTTGAACTCAGAAAGAAGAGTCTTTCTGGCTGGGAGCTCTATGCACTATGGTGACCCCTAGCAGTCCATTGGGGGAAACATCACCACTTAGGAATGATATAGCAAAGGCTCAGGCTTTGGCTCAAGGATTGTATGACTCTACATGTCAACTTCCCTGGGCTTCAATTTCCTCATTTGTGAAATGAGGTCCTACTAGATCATCTCTGTGGTCCTTTCAAACTTTAAATCTGTGTGCTGGTCAGGCGTTATGGTGAATATACTACTGGGCCTGGAGTCAAGAATACCTGATTCAAGTTCGATCTCTAATACTTATTAGGTGGGTTATCATGGACAAGTCACTAATCTTTGAATCTCAGTCTCCCTGTCTGTAACACATGTAGTAACAACCATCTTCTAGGTTCGAATGAGGTAGTCTGCAAAGTGCCTCGTAATTCTTTTTTTTTTTTTTTTGCTTTTTTTGGGGAGGGCAATTGGGGTTAAGTGACTTGCCCAAGGTCACACAGCTAGTTTTTGTGTTAAGTGTCTGATGCCGGATTTGAACTTAGGTCCTCCTGACTCCAGGGCCAGAGCTCTATTCACTGTGCCACCTACCCGCCTCATGCCTTGTAATTCTTAAAGTACTAATAATAGATCCACTAGCTCTCATTGTTATGTTGATCTTGGAAGTATCTTGGGTAGGCATGAGAGGAATCATGACCCTACAGAGACCCCACACTCTCTTACAAAGTGGGAGCACTTTGAACATGAACAAATCGCCTAGCTTGGCTTTTCCAAAGTAGATAGTGAAGAGCAAGTCTGCTTTTCCAATCCCCATCATCCCCCAGCTGGGATATCAGAAAGGACGCTATTCCTAGAGCCCAGGAATGACATTTAATAACTTAAACAATGAGGCTATGAGCCTTTAAGGAACCTTGGAGGCCATCTAATTCAAACCTCCTTATTTTACATATGGAAAAAGTGAGGCCACAGAGAGGAAGAAGTTTACCCAGTGTGGCAAGGCTCAAATTCAAACACTTCTGCAGGCCTGTTTCTTCCCCTGCCAAACGAGAGGGCTGGATTACATGATCCTCCAAGTTTCCTTCCAGCTCTAAAACTTTTTAGTCTGTAACTATGTAGTTAGTCAGGGTCCGGATAAAGGTTAGGTCCTTGATGTAGGGAGGTCTTGACCCAGAAACTCACGGCACTGGATGCTCCCATCATTGTAGATGTATTTGTACCTGTCCAGAAGGACATGGCATTTCTGTTGCTTTAGTTGTTTGTAGCAGCAGTCATGAATCTTACAGCACCTGGGCAGGGAGAGAGGATGGGAAATCAGACCTGAAGCAGAACAATACTCAGCCTGTTGCCTTGCTCTAGCTTTCCCTCAATTCTACCCTTTTCACTGCCCACTGAACTTTTGGGAGAGAGAAGGGATGCCTCCATGACTGATCCCCTATCCCTAGTAACAGAACTGCCTTTAGGTTCCCTGTGGGAGAAAGGAAATTCATGTACTGATATGAAGCTAATGCTTTCCCCTGTGCTTTGATACCAGAGAATAACAGAATCAAGAATATCAGCATTTTAAGAGACTTTGGGATGTAGGATGTGAGAACTGGGAAGGTCCTTAGAACCTTGAATGCTTGACTTGGAAGAGGCCCTACAACAGAGAATGGCAAAACAGTATAAAGGAGTACTGAAGGAATATTTTTTTAAAACCTCTCAGTGTGAGTTTAGGAAGGTAGGAAACAGTCTCTTAATCAATTCAGATTAGAGACTGTGGCTATTGCAAATCAGCCTTTTGTCCTGAGATGTTGTTAAGATGGCCAAGACATAAGATTTAAGTGAGGAAGGGTTGTACAAAGTCACCAGCCTCTCTTTTTCCCCTGGGGCCATCTGGGTCCTGTGGTCAGATATAAATCAATATGACTGGAGGTGGGAGTCCTGAGATATAATCTCAGGAGGGAGGACCCCAATGTGGACACTCTCTCCTTTTTGGGCCTAGGCCATGGACCTTGTCTGAGTTAAAAGGATCAGCCTAGTTACATGTGGAAAATATCATTAGTAGTAGGAAGTCCAGAAGGTGATGAGTTCCCATTAGACTATGAACTCCTTAAAGGCAGAGACTATCTTTTGTCTTCTTTGTATCCCTAGCTACTTAGCACAGGGCCTGGCACAACATAGGTGTTTAATAAATGCTGACTAACTGAATTCTTTGACCATACAAACCCGTGAATTAAAGTTGAATTGGGTTGTTTGAGGACTATAGGAGTCCTGGGACCTATAAAAATTCTCCTCTTGTGATAACTCCAAGATAAGATGGGTGAGTTGAGAGCAGAAAGTCCTGTGAAAGGGGATAGTTACCAATCAGTTGCATCTTTGGGTTGACCTTTGCCCCCTGGTCTACAGTGGCATCCATAGTTCAGATAGCTGAAGATGGCACTTTTTCCTGTTGCCTGTTTAATCATTTGAGTCAGCTGCAATAGATTCCCCTGGCTTGGGGCCATACCTCCTGAAAAAGAAGTATTATAAAAAACAGTCATAGAAATGGAAAACATATAACTTGGGGAAGAGACAGGTGGGAGAAGGATGTGGCACAAGCTAT
Organism: Gymnobelideus leadbeateri; assembly: GCA_011680675.1. Taxonomy (NCBI): domain Eukaryota; kingdom Metazoa; phylum Chordata; class Mammalia; order Diprotodontia; family Petauridae; genus Gymnobelideus; species Gymnobelideus leadbeateri. The sequence goes on from WOXC01000412.1 coordinate 68,703, forward strand.
GTTTTTGAGGGTCATTATGAGGAAACGGGACAAGACACAGGCTATTTGTCCCCAGAGGGCAGAACTATGACCAATGAAAGTTGTAAAGAGAAAATGTAGGTTTGATGTTAGGAAAAATTTCCTAATGGTCCAGCTGGCCAAAATGAGAACAAACCGCCTTGGAAAGTAGGCTTTCCCCTCCCTTGGGAGCTTTCTGCAGAAGCAGGGTAACTGTTTGTTGGAAATGGTACACATATGGGTGGATTTCTTTTTTTATTAATTTTTTTCAATTAAGAAATCTATTTTTCTCTTCCACTATCCTCCCTACTGGGAAAAAGGAAAGAAAAACAAAATCCTTGTGACATATAGTCATAGTTGCAAAGCAAATTATTGGCCATTTCTCAAATTGTTATAATAACAGCCAGTACTCAGATAGTGCTTTAGGACTTTACTGAGGCCATCTCTTTACTAAGGCCATCTCTTTACTGAGACCATCTCTTTACTGAGCCCATCTTATTTGCTTCTTACCATCACCCCAGCAGGTAGGTGCTATTATTATTCTCATTTACAAATGAAGAAACTAAGGCAGATGAAGCTTAAGTGACTTGCCCAAGGTCACACAGCTATTGTGTCTGAGTTGGATTTGAACTTGGATCTTCCTGATTCGAAGTCCATTACACTACTATATGTCTCCTGCCTCTTGAGGCCATCACTACTCTTTCAGGAGGTGGGTAGAATGCTGTGGTTCTTATTCGGATGCTATTAAATGCTACCAGATGACCATGGATATTTCCTAGCTCTGTTGTTCCAGGACTATATAAATGACCAAAATATTAATAAAACTTAAGTTGAGCTGCTGGGGCAAGGAGAGTCAGGCATGACTGAAAAACAACTGAACAAGAGGAGAGCTTGAGAGGCAGTGTGGGGCAGTCGCTAAAGACCTAGCCTTAAAACTAGAAGACCTGAGTTCAAGTTCACCTTCTGACACTTTCTGACTGTGCGATGCCAGGCAAGTCCCTGAATCTCTCATTGTTCAAGGCAACTAAAACCAGGAAGAGATCTACAAGTGGTGCCTGGGAGGTCCATATGTCAGTAAAACCTAAAGTTCTGTCCCTATCCCTGTTCCTGTCCCTATCCTAAAATGGTAGCTTTGACATAACAAAGATCAATTTAACTCAGTACAACCTTTACTAAGTGCTTACTATGTGAAAAATGTTGGGCTGAACATTAGAATGCCAAGTTTAACTTGTCCTGCCACCATGTAACTCACAGTCTAATGGAGGGATGTGATGTCTACAAAAATGATTACAGGATACATCATCATCTGATAATTGCTTGAAGATGTACACCTCTCCCCCCCACACACATACACACACAAGTACCACTTGAGAGAGAAAGGTCTTTCCAGACTGGGGTAATAAGGGAAGACCTCCTCTTGCATACAGACAGCATTTGAATTGGGCTTTAAAGGCTGATTAAATAATGGAAATAAAGTCTAAAGGAAAAACAGAAATAATTGCTTAACTGAAAAGAGCAGGAAGATGTACAATAGCCCTCCCTTAGCGTTGACCAAAGTCACTCCGCAAAATTCAGCAGCATGAGAGCTGTATTCCTGGATCGCTCAGCCTCCTGAGCTGAGCTCTGGAAAGAAGTGACTGGTTGGAATGGTGAAGGCTATTCGTAGACGAAGGGGGGAAGAGACTTTGCTGTGGGGGTCCCCATAACATCGGAGGTGTGAGTCCCCCCAGCCATAATTTATGCCTTGGCCCCATGGGGTCCCTATCACAAGTGAGTCCTAGTCACACATATGCCCTGAATTTACCCCTCCCTTATTGATGGTGTAGCAATCTGCAATAGAAGGGGCTCCCATTTGTATGGCTGGGTTGTTCTTGATTCTTTTTTTGCTATGCTAAAACTGTTAGTCAATAACATTTATTAAGTGCCTACTATGTGGTGCTACATGCTGTGGATAAAAAGAGGCAAAGGATAGTCCTTATCCTCAAGGAACTCAAATCTAATGGGGGAGACAGCAAGCAGACACACAAACTGTACATAGCGTAAATTGGAAATAATGAACAGAGAGAAGACCCTGGGATTAAGAGGGGTTAGAGAAGGCTTCCTAGGATTTTAGTTGGGATTTAAAGGAACCTAGATATGCCTGGGGGCAGAGATGTGGAGGGAAAGCATTCAGGCATCGGGGGATAACCAGCTAGAGAAAATACCAGGAGGCAAGAGATGGAGTGCCTTATTGTGTACCTGCCAGGAGGCTTGTGTCACTGCATTGTAGAGTCAATCTTGGGGAATAAGATGTAAGAATATTGGAAAGGTAGGAGGGGACTAGGTGATGAGGGTCTTTGAATGCCAGGTGGTGATTCTGGAGGTGATAGAGAGCTATTGGAGTTTACTGAGTAGAGGGGGATCATGATGGGAGCTGCTGAATGGAGAATGGAATGGAGTGGGGAGAGACCTGAGGCAGACAGAGCCCCCCTCCCCCCCATCCCCACACACAGGTGACTATTGCAATAGTCCAGATGTGAGGCAATGAGGGCCTCTACCAGAGTAGTGGCAGTGTCAGAGGAGAGAAGGGGGCTTATTCAAGAAATGGTGCAGAGGCGAAATACACCAAGTAATGGTAGTTTCCATCTTGCATACATGTGGGTAGCAGGAAGTGGAAGCTCTGGCTGGTCCTTTCCTCTTGGGATAAGACTAGCCTAGATGGCAGTTGTGGGGAGGGGAAGGGACCAAAACAGCTACCAGCTCTTGGGGCCAGATCCCTTCTGACAGACCTTACTCACCTGAGGTAATCAGCACAAACCACAGCAGAACCAGCTGCATGGTCCAAGACAGTCTTGGTACAGTCAGTCTGGGCTTTCTCCAGGATAGATGACTAAGCTGTATGAACTACAGGTCAGGGAGCACCTGGTTCAGTGGCCCCGTGACCTTGTCCTGATGGAGTCTAGAAAAAGTCAAGAAAGAAAACCAGGCTATGAGGGTTTGGCTCAGATTCTAAGGCAAAGGCTTCCCTACTAGCTGTGTGACCTTGGGGAGATCCCTTAATTGATACCTGACTCAATTTCCTCAACCTCCACTTAAAAAGGCAGTTTAGCTCAGAATTGATTTGTGACTTCTCCATCATGCCTCCTCCCCAGTCTAGGACTCCCTTCCTCCCCTCCAATTTTCAGCTTCCTTTTTGTGTATTGTCTTCCCTGAGGGCAGGGACTCTTCCTTCTTTCCTTCCTTCTTTCTTTCCTTCCTTCCTTCCTTCCTCCCTCCCTCCCTTCCTTCCTCCCTCCCTTCCTTCCTTTCTTCCTTCCTTCCTCCCTCCCTCCCTTCCTTCCTCCCTCCCTTCCTTCCTTTCTTCCTTCCTTCCTCCCTTCTTTCCTTTCTTCCTTCCTTCCTCCCTTCTTTCCTTTCTTCCTTCCTTCCTTCCTCCCTCCCTCCCTCCCTTCCTCCCTCCCTTCCTTCCTTCCTTTCTTTCTTCCTTCCTTCCTCCCTCCCTCCCTCCCTCCCTCCCTTCCTTCCTTCCTTCCTTCCTTCCTTCCTTCCTTCCTTCCTTTCCATCCCCAGTGCTTAGTACAGTGCCTGGTACATAGTAGGTGTTTGATAATGCTTGTTGATTACTGACTATAAAATGGGAACCATAATATCACCTGCCTGCCAGGGTTATTGTGAGGATGAGATGAGATTACATCCATAAAGCTCTATGTAGCTACTTAGCGTTATTGTTGCTGATTCCTGCTTAGATGCTAGGGGTGGGGATACAGGAACCTTATTGAATGTTTTTTTCTTTTTGGAGGGCAGTTGGGGTTAAGTGACTTGCCTTAGGTCACATGGCTAGTTTTGTGTTAAGTGTCTGAGGTTGGATTTGAACTCAGGTCCTCCTGCCTCCAGGGCTGGTGCTCTACTCACTGCACCACCTAGCCTCCCCTTATTGGATTTTCTAAGGCAGCTTTAACTTCAAGAAAAGCAAATATACTTTTCACAAACTATCAAAAAAGAATGCTATCTGCCATTCTCTGTGTCACCACAGTTCAGGACTCCAAAAGTACAGCCAGCTCAATAATGATAATGGCAAAAAATTTTATTTATGTTTTAAAGCTTGGAAAACACTTTGCATAGATTATCTCATTGGATCCTTACCTCCCTAGGAGGTAGGTGCTGTTATTGTTACTCCCACTTTACAGATGAGGAAACTGAGGCTGAGCCTTATCTAGACTTGCAGAATTCAAACCCAGATTTTCTCCTATTTCATACTGAGGGCATTAGATGCCTAGGAAACAATCTTGCATCCATGGAGGTAGCAAGAGGTGGTAGCTCTGGCTGGTCCTTTGGGGCAGAGTAGAAACAACATTGGATTTTTTTGAGTCCGAGAACCTGGATATCAATTCCTGCTCTGCTACTTGCTCATGTGACCTTGAGCAGGCCCCTTCCCTTCCCTGGACCTCAGTTTTCTTGTAGATTGAGGAAACAGGGTAAAGTCATGAGAAGGTCTGGAGTCAGAGGACTTGGGTTCACATCCTGTCACTTATTACCTATATGATTTTAGGCAAGTTGCTTAACTACTCTTGGCCTCAGTTTACCTATCTGTAAAGTGAGGGGATTAGACAAGATGGCTTCTATGGTCCCTTTAGGCTCTAAACCTATGATCCTATGAAGGAGTTGACTGAAATGATCTCTAAGGACCATCCAATTCTAAAACCCTGTGATCTGATAACTGAATGGATGGGGAAATGGAAGGGGGTGGTATGGCCTGGTGGAGAGCTGCCTAAGTTAGAGTACTGAACCCTGAGCTATTGGAGATGTAACTGCTTGGAAATCCTGGGGTCTTCTTGAACTAATGGAGAATCAGGACACACATGCTATGCCGAAGGGCTAGGGGAACGAGGGATAGAAGGGCAGAGGACTGAAGGGATAAAGAGATGGTGGGAAGGGGAAACTAAGAGGGTTTCAAAGGATCCAGGATTTGGGTGGGAGAGAAAGAATTGTTGGGAGAGCCCAAGGTATAGCTCTGACCATGTTCCCCATGTGCCCACCAAGCCTTTGACATGAAATATAAACTGCTCAGTCTGCTGGTTACAGTCCTTCACAATGGGCTATTGCTCACATTTCTTACTTTCTTTTACATTATCCCCCTTTATACTTTTTAAATACATTGGATCATAGGTCCAGAGCTGGAAGGCACCTTAGAGTACAGAATGTTAGGATTCAGGGAGCCTTAGAAGCTCCTTAGCCCAGTCCCTTCACTTATGCAGAAAATAAGGCTCAGGGAGGTTAAATATTCCCAGGAAAATAGACCTAATCAAACTGGAATGGACCTCAGAGGACATTCAGTCCAGCCTCCTCATTTTCCAAATGAAGCTAAGTGAGTTGCTTAAGATGAAAGAGGTAGAAAGGTTCTGAGGCAGGATTGGAACTCAGGTCCTCTGACTCATGGCAATAGTGGCATCAGGGGCAGCAGCAGCATCCTTATTGCTATATCACCCAGCATTCCAGTCACTCTGGATATAGCTAAGCCTTGCTTGGTGTGAGTTATGAATCCCCCAATGCGTTCTCATGATTCAAGGTCACACTCCAGCTTTCCATTGGGTTGGTACCAATGACTGTATTTTATATAGCTATAACTTTGAATCTCTTGAATTCAAATATATGTGACCACTGCATTCATTATTTACTCTAATCAAGACCTAGTTGTAGCTGCTGTTCCAGGCCTGTGACCTTGCAGTTGAGAGAGAGAGAAAGAGAGAGAGAGAGAGAGAGAGAGAGAGAGAGAGAGAGAGAGAGAGAGAGTGTGTGTGTGTGTGTGTGTGTGTGTGTGTGTGTGTGTGTGTGTGTGCTGGATCCCCTAGGTAGTCTGGTGGAGCTTAGGGACTTCTCAGAGTACTGCTTTTAAATGCAAAAATTAAGAAAACCAATTGTGTTGGAAATACAGTTAACAAAATTCTTTTTAAAAAGAAATTAGTTCTGGGTGACCCTGGGCAAGTCCCTAAACCCTATTCATGGCCTCCAAAACAAAAACAAACAAACAAACAAACCAAGTTGTTGGACCAGAGGTTAGGAACCTATCTTAAAGTCTCATATCTAGCTTCCTCCAAGGCTTAATTTCAGCTGCTGTTTCTCATGTAAAATGCTCCCTGATGCTCACAAGGTTCCCTCTCCCACTCTTCAAGTTACCTTACATTTACCAAAGTAACTGTTCCTTGTATTATTCCCTAAGTAGAATGCGAGTTGTTTCAGGGAAGAGCCCACTCATTTTCATTCTGTATCCCTATCCAGGTCTAGCAAAATGCCTGGCATGTGGTGAACACCTAATAAGTGCCAGTTGAATTGTTGAATCAAACCCTGAGCTCCCTCTGTATGAACACAAAGCCCCCTCGTATCTCATTCACTCTGATCTCTGGGAAGGAGGAGCAGCCACTGATGACCGACACCATGGTGCCAATGGAACTAACCAAGGACTGATGAGAGATAGTGACTTTTCCATCATTAGGGCTGCTATCAGGGAAATACCATGAGCCTAGGAGTGATTCTTCTCCCTCTCCCCCGTTGTGCAGAGCAGGCCTGAGAACACAACAGAATTCTCTCACCTTCAAGATTCTCCTTCCTTAGACGTTGGGGCTGGAGGCTGGTGTCCCACAGCTCTGCAAACTCGTCCAGCTGGTGGCCAACTCCCTTTGGAGTCACTGTTCTCACTGTCCCAGTCTCTTGATCCCACCCTGGGCTCCTCTTGGCAGCCAAAGAAGCTTACTCTTTCCCCTTTCTCTGGGAGACTTAGTGAGCATTAAGAGTAGGTGTATTCCAGAAATGATAAGGATGAGGGAATTTCCAGATTCCTCTGGAATCAGGAGTGCTGTGAACAGAAACAGAACTGGACCATGGCCCAGGCTGGCCCCAGGAGCAGTGGCTGGCTGCAGAGAGTCAGGACAAGAATGTCAGGGGCTGGGATAGGGGAAGGAGGGCACGGAGCAGCAGGTCCCTGAAGTTTAGAACACAGAATATTAGGGAATATAAGGAATTAGAAAATGCTAGAGTGGAGAGAGCCTCTAGAACGCAGAATGTTTGAGCTGGGAGGGCCCTTAGAGCACAGAATGTCAGAGGTGAAGGTCCTTAGAATACAGAATGTCAGAGCCGGGAGGGCCCTTAGAACACAGAATGTCAGAGCTGGGAGGGCCTTAGAACACAGGGTGTCAGAGCTGGGAGGGCCTTAGAACACAGGGTGTCAGAGCTGGGAGGGCCCTTAGAACACAGGATGTCAGAGCTGGGAGGGGCCTTAGAACCCTTAGAATGTCAGAACTGGAAAGGACATTTGAGGTAGAAGGTCAGAGCCAGAAGGGACTTTGGGATATAGGACGTCAGAGCTGGAGAGAGATTGTCTAGTTCATTCCTTTCATTTAAACATTTTTTTGTTATTTTGTAAATCTTTTCATTGGCATCTTTTGTTTTCACACCTTTATTCCTGACTGTCTCCCTCTCCCTCCCTACCCAGTGAGCCAAGCTTTATAAGATGAAAAAGGAAAGGAAAAAAAAGGTCAACAAACCCAAGCAGAGTATTAATTGTGCCTGACAGTTTGTGCAATAGCCCACACCCATGGCCCCACACCTCTGTGAACAGTGGAGGGAGGTGTCCTGACTCAGTTCTTTTCAGAGCCAAGCTGGTTCATTATCAATTTTAGTTTTTTTTTTTAATATCAGTGTTTCTGGAATCATTTTATATGTTGTTTTCACGGTTATTTTATTTTGTGTCAGGTCATATATCTTGCCAGTCTTGTCTGAACTCTGCATAGTCTATTTTGTGTGGTGCAGAAATATGCCATTGTAATCCCATGCCACAATTTGTTTAGCAATCCATCCAAGTCACAGAAATCTGCTTTGTTTCAAGTTCTTTGTTACTAGGGAAAGTGCTGCCATAAATTGTTTGGTGCTTATGGGGTCTTTCTTGTTACCATTGACCTCCTTGATGTATATACCTAGCTATAGGAATCTCTGAATCAAAAAATATGGATATTTTTGTTAAAGTTTTAGCACAACAATAATGATAAAATTTATCATTATAAAGACTGTAGACCCCTCCCCAAACCATTTCAAATCCTCAAGACCTGAGAAAGGCCTAAAACCTGGCTTGGTCAATTAGGAGAGGCATTGTGGTCCACTCTGAGCTTAATCTACCATAACGCTTTCAATTTTTTGGCATTACAGACATGCCTTGCTCTCAGAGTGAACTCAAAATGCCCCTTCCTGTGTCAAAACTACAAGGCTGCCCAGAGCGTTCTTCTATTAATGACTACCAAGGATAAGGCGTCTTGACCAGATACTAACTTGAATAAATGTGATTTTTCTTATCCTAATATTTTTTGGATATATACTCTATTATGTCATATTAATGGTAAAGAAAACACAGATATCCTGAGTTGTGATTTCAATTGACACTTTGTCAACTCCCTTATCTTACTGTATTTACAACCTACTCAATTAAGAAAATTCCTTTTTCACACGATAGTTAAACATGTATGGAGAAAATAAATTTGAGTGACACAGACATCCTGAGTTGGGATTGTTCTGACATATTTAAGGTTTCTACTCTTTTCTCAGACATTCAAAATTTAAGTTTTGGCTCCATGTACATGTATGTGCTAGCTTTAAGGGATTAAAACAATATGAATTTATATAGCACCTAGCCTGTTTGCCTCTTTTAGGTAAACTTCTAGGTCGACAATATCATTTTAAAGTTTGCAAAGTACTAGATATACACATACACATATATTGTGTGTACATATATACATACACATATGGGTGTATGCTGTGTGTACATATACGTATCTAGATGTATATTGTGTGTATGCACACATATATGTATTATGTTTATATATATTCCCAAATCACTTTCCAGAGCCTAGCCACTTAGAAGAAGCTACTGTAGCCCAAGAAGGAAAATAATTTGCTTGAAGTCAAACAACTGTTTGGAAGGGTCAGGATGGGGATTAGAAGTCAGTTTTCTTGATTCTAAACCCAGCACTTTTTCTCCCATGTTTTACAACATTTCCCCAAATCCTGTTCCGCTGGGAGAGAAATCAGTTCCAGCATTGTTGCAAACAAGTCTTGGAGCTTTTCTCTGGCTTTGTTATTGGCCCATCCATGCCCAACACACTCTCTCCCTTCCTACTCCTTCTTCAAGCTTGTCAGTGAAGTCTCTTCCAATTCTGGAATGCTTTACAGGTGGGGGTGAGTGGCCGTGATGGCTGGGTCTTTTACAAGTTTATTCTTATCTTCCTGGTATTGTTAATCCTGATATCTGTAAAAAAACAAACAAAAAGCATGACTGGGGGGAGTTGAGAGCTCTCTGACAAATTTCTGGAGGCTCCCTCTGTGAATCTTGGGGAGCTGCCAAATCTATCCTGTCCCAGAGTATCAAGCCCCAATGGCCAGCCTGAAAGACACACCCTTTTTGTGCTTGTGAAGCAGGGAGCATGTCTCTATGTGCATGTGGGCTGATTGTTGACAGCTTCATTACTTGGGGCAGCTGAATCAGTTCATGAATGATGGCTCACTCTCATGGCCAATGTTTATGAAACGTGCCTGTTTTTGAAAGCTAGGGTAATACTAGAAGACTTGGAGTCAATAGAGCTGGATTTGAGACCTGGCTCCCATGACTTGGTGGATCCATGACCTCAGGCAAATCACCTATGCTCTCTCAGCCTTAGTTTACTCTTCTACAAAATGAGGATACATTCATTATTTTGTTTTGAATGCCTATTGCATGCACAGGATGGTACTGAGCCAGAGAGATATAAAGTCTAGATTAGATGAAACAGATTATAATCTAACTGGGGGAGAAGTCAAGTACACATAGAGATGACGATATTAGAAAAGTGTGAAAGAAAGTGCATTATGAGAAAAAAGGTTGTTACTGACTGGGGCAATCAGGGAAGACTTCCTGGACAAGGTGGTATTTGAATTGGGCTTTATGGGATAAATAAGAATTTGACAGATGAAAAGAGGGATGTAAGAACATTTCAAGCAGAGGAAAAATTTTTGAACAAAGGCACTGAGGTGAGAAAGTGCAAGTGTTTTTATGTCACAGAGAATAGTCCAGTTCGGGGCATAGACTTTGTGGAAAGGAGTATAAGGCTGGAAAGTGAGGACCATATTTGAAGTCAGGAAGACCCAGTTGTCTAATCCCCAGCACCTTGAAGGGAGTTCTTTATTTTAAAAAATTATCACTTCCAAATTCTCTCTCATCTTCCACCCCTTCCACACCCAATGAGAAGGCAAGAAATACTATACCTATTACACATATGAAGTCATGTCACATTAACTATGTTGCAAACAAACAGAAAACCCAAACAAAGTAACAAAGAAAAACAAATAAAGTAAAACAAAAATCCACTTCCGGAAATCTGCATTCAAAATTCAACTCTCCCTCTGGAGGAGGATAGCATTTTCCATCATGGGTCCTTTGGGATTGTTATGGATCCCTGTATTGATCAGAGTGGTTATTGTTACAACATTGTTGTTTGTATACGATGTTCTAGTTTTCACTTCACTTTGTATCAGTTCATACAAATCTTCCCAGGTTTTTCTGAAACCATCTCCTTCATAATTTCTTATAGCAGGCATTGGGGCAGGGGGATTCACCTTGCCTTACTGGAAAAGTTGAAGGGGGTATGGGAGAAGAAATGGGAGAGAGCAGATTGGATGAGGGGATATCCTGTGGGAATGCTATTCTGGGGTCGTGGGTAGGGGAAAAATGGAACTCAAAATCTGATGGAAATTAATGATGTAAACTAGAAATTAATAAAGCATTTGAAAAAATTTTCTTATAGCACAATAATATTCTTATAGCACAATAGCAAAATCTGCCACCCTGGTGGATAACCAGTGGATTTTCCAATTCCAAGACCCATGCAAAAGCTTCTTATACTCTTAAGAGGAGAAGGGGAGGCAGTATGAGGTAGCAAGGTCTGATTATAAGACCCCAGTGGCTCTTGGCAGTTGACAAGGAAAGTCACTTCATTCTAGCTGTTTTGCCCTTCATGCCATGAATCTGAACAGAAGGGGGGCAAGGACACTAGAGGCTGAGATCCAGCTTGAGGTGGGCTCCCTACAAGGCAATACACCTAGGTGGGGGGATCTAGGATATGGTTCAGCTCAACCTAATTAAGAGAAAATATCTTAAAAACAGAAATGTAAGGACATTACTGAAATTCTGACATTAAAAGAATCATTTAAAGGAGTGGCAGTCCATATTACATTGGTATTAACAACTTCTGTCATATGAACATTTATATTAACAATTTTCTGTCAGGTATCCCCTCAGTTTCCAATTCTTTGCCACAAAGAGTTGCTATAAATAATTTTGGACAGATGGTTCTTTTTCTTTTTTCTTTCATCTCTTTGGTGTACAGAACTGGTAGTGGTATTGCTGGAACAGAAGGTATGCCCAGTTTCATAGCCCTTTGGGCATATTTCCAAATTGTTCTCTGGAATGGTTGAATTAGTTCACAACTCAACAAACAGTGCATTAGTGTTTCTATTTTCCCACTATTCCTTCAGCATTTGTCATTTTATTTTCCTGTCATATTAACTGATCTGATGGGTATGAAGTGGTACTTGAGAGTTGTTTTAATTTGCATTTCTCTAATAGAGACTTATAACAACTTTTATATGACTATTGATAGCTTTGATTTCTTTTGAAAACTGCCTGTTCATATCCTTTGACCATCTTGGGGAAAAGATCTTATTTTTATAAATTTGGCTTAGCTCCCAATATACTTGAGAAATGAGATCTTAATCAGAGAAAACCTATTGTAAAAACAAACAAACAAACAGTTACTGTTTCTTTCTAATTGTAGCTACATCGGTTTTGTTTGTACAAAACCTTTTAACTTTAGTGTAATTAAAATTATCCATTTTACCTCCCAGAAAGCTCTCTAAGGCTATGAGTTGTAGAATAGTAGCTATCTACGCTGGTAGAGGGAGCTTTTTTCACTCTAAGTTCCTACAATATTGAAATGGAAAATATAGATAGGAGAAAATAAAACTGGGAAGTGAGAGAGTGCTTGAGGGCCTTGAATGCCAGGGAAAGTAGTTTGTACCTTACTAAGGAGCCAATAGGAAGACCAGAAAAGCAACATATGTAATAACTACAATTATGTAAATGGGAAGAACGATAGCAAGAAGAAAGAAAACCCAATGAATGAATAAGCATGACCCCCAACAGGTGACATCAGAAAATCCACCTACTTTCACTTTTCTGTAGAGGTGGAGGAGAAGGGTGGATATGGAATGCTGCATAAAATGTCAGGCTTTTTCAATGTTGGTGAGTTTTGTTCAATTTATTCCCCCTCCTCATGCTGAAGAGGGAAGGGTGATAAGGACTGGGGGAGGGTAAGTGGTTCTGCCAGGGATGCACCCTGGCATCCAGTCTGGAAGGAATTCACCAGGCTCAAGCAAACTTTGAAGCCAAAATTGTAAAGTTTATTGTTACGCTGTACAAGGACAGCAGGCTAGATTCTTATGGAACCCTGTCAATTATGCTAACTAGGTGAGTAAGGGTGGGATCAGGGAGGAGTTAAGGAGTGGTCAGTGCTCAAAGGACCATACACTTTTTTTTTTTGCTTTTTGGAGGGCATTTGGGGTTAAGTACTTGCCCAAGGTCACACGGCTAGGTTTTTTGTTTGTGCGTTTAAGTGTCTGAGGCCGGATCCGAACTCAGGTCCTTCTGACTCTGGGGCCGACGCTCTACTCACTGCACCACCTAGCCGCCCTGGACCATACACTTTTAATATCAAATGCGCAGGTGTATTGCCCATGATTCACTGGGAAATGGCTCAAGGCAGGGCTAACTGGAGGTGTGGTTTTAGGCCTGACACGTCACTAAAGAGTACCCAGTCTGTCACCCACCAAGGTCATCAGAGATAGTGTGGGTATATAATTGACTAAGGAGTTACCCTATAGATAAGGTATTGAAGAATTTATGGTAGGGCTGGCCACTCTAAGGGAGATAACATTTACATAACTTATTGTTTCAAGCAGAGATAAACAGGTCATGAGTTGTTGCTGGGCAGAGTGTTGGAAGGGGGAAGGGGAAGAGTCAATGGCTCTGAGGCTGGGGGAGTGGAAATGTGATCTTACAGACTGGTTTTACAAATTGATTTTACAGACATAGATCCCAAAGCACCCCATTTACAAACTGATGTTACAGATTGATGCTACAGACATATATACATCACAAGGACCCCATCAATGCCACACTTCCCTGCTTTTTATTCTTTGTTATAAGGGATTTGTCTGGGGGGGGGGGAAGAATACATTGCAGAATGTAGGTGATGCAAAAATGAAATATATCAATAACTATTTTTTTACAAGATAGATTGCTGCTATAGTGGAGAAAAGACTAGGAAGACCTACCCTGAGTTGGCTGTAGAAATAGACAGGAATGGATAGAAACAATGAATGGATCAAAGAGGTTCTGTGGGAAATGGGATACATAAGTTAGGTGGCACAGTGGATGGAACAAAAGACCTGAGTTCAAATCTGGCCTGAGACAGTTACTAGCTGTATGACCCTGGGCAAGTCACTTCACCCTGTTTGCCTCAGTTTCCTCAACTACAAAATGAGTGGGAAAGAAAAAGGGAAACTGATCCAGCATCTTTGCCAAGAAAACCCCAAATGGGGTCAGGAAGAGATAGACTAAACTGAAAGGACTGAACAATAACAAAGATCCAGGACAAGTCTCTCTCCAGGTGCTTACTTATCAGTAAAATAGGATGAAGTGAGATAACTGTATTTACAAACCTTTAAAAAGCTAAATAAATGCTAACTCTTGTCTTCCCTACTCCACCCCTCTCTCTCAAAGTTGTACTCAAATGGATCAATGTATAGCTAGGAGGAAAAAGAAGATCATGATCTAAGATATGACTGGTCTCTATCCCTCAGGGATTCCGAGTTTAGAGTTTAGACTCAATTTAGCCATAACTAGACATGTCTAGTTACTGCATGAAACATGTCTCCAAATGCTTCTGGGGAGGATGCCATATTGTGGGAAGGGGGTGGGTAGGAAAGAATTCACTTGGGCTGAAACTATCAGTTTGTCTCCTGGTAGGTTTCTGGTTGAACTAATTGTTTTTACTAACTAGGTGCTACACTCAGGAGTGTCTATACTCCTGAAGGACTACAAATGGTAGTCAACGCCTAACTCAGAAAGTTTTCACCTTGTTTGTGTCATGGGCGCCTTGGGCAGCATCTGGCAAAACTTAGGAGCTCTTGGAATCGTATATTTTACTTAAATTCATAATTAAAGGAAATGTTAAATTTCAGTTAGAGGTTAGTGCCATTCCCCTCCCTCTCCCCTACTCTGCATCTAAGTTTATAGATGTCCTGAAATCTATCCATAAATCCCTGATTAGCATTCCTGGTCTAAATTTTCATGCTCCAGTGACCCTGCCCTCTTTTTTTTTTTTTTGTATGTTTGTTTTAAATGGTATTTTATTTCCCCACCACCACAATTAGATATCAAGAAAATGTTTAGGATTCATTTTTACAAGATTTTGAGTTCTAATGTTTTTCTCCCTTCTCCCCTCTTCTGAAAATGGGAGGCAGTTTGATATAGCTTATAATATGCTATCATGTAAAACATATTTCCATATTTATCACAGTTGTAGAAGAGACATATCAAAAGAAAAAATCCCTCAAGAAACAATAAAGTTAAGTGGAAAAAATATGCTTCAATCTGCATTCAGAGTCCATCAGATGTTCTTTATCTGGATATAAATAGCATTTTCCTTTGTGCGTCCTTTGTACTGGTCTTGGATTATTGTGTTGCTGAGAAAAGCTGAGTCATTCATAGCTGACCATCATACAATGTTGCTGATACATGTACAATGTTTTCCTGGTTCTGCTTATTTCACTTTGCATCAGTTTGTACAAGTCTTTCCAGGTTTTTCTGAAATCTGCCTATTCATCATTCCTTCTTGTACGATAGTGTTCCATTACATTAATATGTCACAACTTGTTCAGCCTTTCCCCAATTGATGGGCATCTCCTCGCTTTCCAATATTTTGCCACCACAAATAGGGTTGCTATAAATAGTTTTGTGCATGGAGGTTCTTTTCCCTTTTTGATGATTTCTTTGAAAAACAGACCTAGTAGTGGTATTGCTGGATCAAAGGGTATACACAGTTTGGTTGCCCTTTGGGCATAGTTACAAATTGCTTTCCAGAATAGTTGGATCAGTTCACAACTCAACCAATTATTATTGGAACATTAGTGTTCCAATTTTCCCACGTCCTCTCCAATGTTTATCATTTTCCTTTTTTGTCATATTAGTTAATCTGATTGGTGTCAGGTGATATATCTCTCTAATAAAAAGTGATTTAGAGTGCTTCATCACATGCCTATGGATAGTTTTGATTTCTTCATCTGAAAACCACCTGTTCATATACTTTGATCACTTATCAATTGGGGAATGGCTTGTATTCTCAGAAATTCAACTCAATTCTCTATATATTTGAGAAATGAGGACCTTATCAGAGACACTTGAAGTAAAGATTATTTTCCAGCTTTATGCTTTCCTTCTAATCTTGGTTGCATTGGTTTTGTTTATGCAAAATCTTTTCAATTTAATATGCTCAAAACTATCTATTCTACATATCTAATTCCCTTTATCTCTTTTTTGGTATGAATTCTTCCCCTCCCCATAGATTTGACATATAGACTATTCCTTTCTCTTCTAATTTGATTGCTTCATTGTCTATTGTACCTTTTAGCAAGATGTAATTTCCTTCCTTATCTCTCTTAATTAGGTCACCCTGCCCTCTTTATCCTACAACTTTGGATGGTCTGTAGCATTGTTCCTGGACCTGTAGCAGAGTGAGAAGCAGCTTGTGAGCTAAAAAGTCAGATTCTTCTCACTAACTCTGTAGGTGGACTAGTCAAAGGATTTTAATCACCCAGATTCATTTAGGCAGCGAAAAGGTGCTTTGGATAGAGCACTGACTGTTGAGTTAGGAAAAACTGAGTTCAGATTCTGCCACAGAAGCTTAATAGTTGTACGACTCTGGGCAAGGCACATAACTGTTGATTCCTCATCTGTAAAATGGGAATAAGAACATCTCCCAAGGTTTTTGTGAGTCTACAATTAGATAATATGTGTAAAGTGCTTTGTAAACCTTAAAGCACTATATACATGTTAATTACTATTAATCTTCATAAGGCTAAACCATGCCTGACTGGTTTTCTCTCCTCTGAACTGACTTAATTAAATAAGCCAACATGGCACCCTGAGAGGAGCATGAAATTTGGGTTAAGAACTGGTCTCAAACCCCAGCTCTGTTGCTTTCTTAGCGGTCACATTCCTTTTCTATAAAATGAGAATAAAATAACACTTATATCACCTCCTTCATAGGGTTCTTCTAAGGAAAATGAATGATACTTTTCCTTAAAATAATGAATAACATAAAATGCCAGGCTACAAACATGCTCCATACTATGGTTTGCTGACAGATCTGACTGAGGGAGGGTCAAGGACCAGATCTCTTCCCTTCTAGGACTCTGAGAATTATTTTTTCTGACATAGACCTAGTCACACTGACCTTAGGGGGTTTTCCAGCTTTGGGTCTTACACTTTCTCCATTATGGCACCATTCCAGGCTAAGGGGTGGAAGAAACACATTTCAAAGGTCAGCAACCAGAAAATCCCCTAACTTAATAGGGTTCTAATTGTGCTCTGGTGTCCATCTGGGTAGTGTCTTTCCCAGGCCAAAACTTGACTACATCAAGTCTTGTGACTCAAAGATCCCTTTGGAACTTGATTATAAAATAATATGGAATCCACCCAATGATACTAATCATGCCAAGACTGTGAGGTCCATAAGAACAAGATCAAGGCTTTGAATCAACTTTGTGTCTTCATCAACACCAAGCACAGCTGTGTACAACAATTACTTAACATTTGAGGCAATAAATATGAAAGTCCTTCTGAGCAGTATCCAGGAGAAAAGAATGATTAACAGTGTCATAGGTAACAGAGAGGTCAAGAAGAATGATTTTTTTTTAAAGCAATTGGGGTTAAGTAACTTGCTCAAGGTTACACGGCTAGTCATTATTTGTGTGTGGGCGCTCATTTTCTGGGGCCGGATTCGATCTTGGGTCATCCCAACTCTGAGGCCAGTGCTCTTACTCACTGCGCCACCCAGCCACCCAGAGAAGAATGATTCTTAATCAAGAGGATTAAGAAAAGATAATTAGATTTGGCAATTAAGAGATCATCGGTAACTTTGGAGGAAAAGTTTGGTTCAACAATGAGGTCAAAAGCCAGATTATAGAGACTTTAGAAGAGAGTAATAAACAGATGGAGGAACCCATTATAGATGGCCTTCTCAAGGACTTGAGCCACAAAAAGCAGGAGAGGTATGGGATAAAAGTTAGCAGGGATAAGAGGTTCTAGTGAGGGGAGACATGGACATGCTTATAGGCATTAGGGAAGCAACTGGTAGATAGGGAGAGCCCATGACTCTCCTTGAAAGTACATGCAAGATATTATTATATAAGACAAGATTAACAAAGAAATGGGGAGAAAACAGCATGATAGAGTAGAAAGAGTGTTGGATTTGGAACCTGGCACTATCTGATGCTTCTGTGGCCTTGAGGAAGTCCTTTTACCTCTTTGGGCTTCAGTTTCCTCATATGAAAAATGAGGGGGTCAAGCTAACTGCCCTCTGTGGTCCCTTCTGCCTCTGAATCCATGGTTCTACTATCCAATGAGATCAATCACTTAAGGATTTATTGAGCACCTACATATACCTAGTGTTGGGGTTACAAAAATAAGAATGGCATCATCTCTGTCCTTATATTCTATGGTGGGAAATAATATGTATATGCAAAGATGTATGTCCCTGAGCCACATAAGAAAATCTTCATCATCATCTTCTTCACCATCTTCACCTTCTCTCTGTCTTTATATCTCTCTTCCTCTTTCTTTGTGTCTCTGACTTTCTGTCTGTCTCCTTCTTTCCCACCCCTCATCAGTGTAGTGTAAAACTTCACTTGGTTCCTGCAGACCTGAGATTTAAGCCCAGTCATTTCTTTCTTTTTCAGAGGGCAATTGGGGTTAAGTAACTTGCCCAAAGCCACATGGCTAGTTTTTGTGTTAAGTGTCTGAGGCTGGATTTGAACTCAGGTCCTCCTGACTCCAGGGCCAGTGCTCTATTTACTGCACCACTGAGCTGCTCTGAAAAGCCCTGTCATTTCTAAGGATTAGTCTCTTCACCTACCAAAAAAAAAAAGGAAGATAAGACTTCCCTGACCCCCCTCACAGGATATTGTAAATATCAGATGAGATCATACTCATAAAGCATTTTGTAACTGTATAGTACCACATAATCATTAGAAATTATTTACACGTGGGAAGCAGGACAATCTCTGTGTGACCCATGCATGAGTCATGAGTATAAACAGAGCCATCCTGCTCCTGGTGAGGGACGTGAGTCCTGCTTAAGTCAATTCAATCAGCATTTTAAAAGTATCTGGTATATGTCAAATACTATGATTGCAATACAAAGACAAAAACCACATAGTCCCTGCCTTCAAGGAGTTTATATTCCCCCAGAAGGAAAGATGTACACTGATAAATAAATAATAAATAAACAAAATAACTATACACACACACACACACACACACACACACACACACACACACACACACCAAGGAGATGCAAATTTCAGGAATAGGAACCATTGTGGTGATGAGGAAGGACCAGGTAAGAGATGAGACTTGTGCTGAATCTTGAAGGAAGCTCTTGGAAAAGAGGTGAGGATAAAGAGGGAAAACATTCTAGACACGGGGGACCAGATGGTGTGAATATCTAAGCAAGAGTTTGGCTGGACTATTTTAACCACCCACCATCCATCACAGATGGGCCCCGCCCACCTGCTGACAAAGGTGCCTGGTTCAGACTGTATCCAGATGAATGCATTTAGTTCTGGGCCCACATTTTAGGAAGGACACTGGCAAACTGGTGGTTATCCAGAAGAGGATGACCATCTTTACCTGCCTAGTTGATAAAACAACTACAGTTGGAGCCATATCAATCAATAAATCAATAAACATTTATTAAATGTTTACACTTTGCTAGGTATATAATACAAGAATGGAACAGTCTTTGTCCTCAAAGAGTTTGCATTCTATCAGGAGACAAAATATTTATATATTATATAAAATATTATATGTAATACATTTAAATCAGATATAATATTATACATATTATGTAAAATAAATGCAAGGCAGTTTTGAGGAAGAGTCCCTAGCAGAGGAATAATGAAAGAGAAATTTCATGCAGAAGATGTTTGAGCTAAGCTTTGAAAGAACTTGGGATTCTAAAAGGTAGAGGTGAGGAAGGAATATAGTTGTGGCCTAGAGGACACATATTCAAAGTTGTGGAAATAGACAATGGAATATCATGTATGAGGAATCACGAGAAGACCAATTTAATTGGACTATGGAGTACACGAAAGGGAGAAAAGTATAATTAGCTTAGGAAGACAGGTGGCAGGCTCTCAAAGCCAAAGGGAGAAATTTGTATTTGATCATGTAGGTAGCAGGGAGCTACCTTCTCACTAATCTTGTCCTAGCCAGCCTCAATGTTGGATCAGTTCCACCATTCTCCGGAGACCTTTGCTCCTACACAGGTGCTGTTGAATGAAGGTGGAGAAAATTACGCAAATGTTTATTGAGCAGAGGAGTGACCTAGACAAACTTTTACTTTAGAAAAGTCGCTTTGGCAGCTGTACAGAGGATACACTGGAGAGAGGAGAGATTTGGGACAGGAAAACCAACTAAAAGGATATTGCAATGGTCCAGGCAACAAGGGTTAAGAGAGATGACAAGAGTGGAGAGGTGGAAATGTGGGGGTAAAATTAACAAGAACCTGCAATTGATTAGATGTGGGAGCAGGTGAGTCAAGTATGACTTCAAGGATGCAAATCTGGGTGACTGGGAAGATGGCCAAACCCTCTTTGGAGGGAAGCTTAGAAGAGCATTGGCTTTGGGGTTAATAAGACAGATTTCAGTTTGGGCTGTGTTGAGTTTGATGTATCTATGGGATATCCTGTTCAAAATATCTAGCAGACAGTTGTTGATGCAAGATTGATGAGAGACTGTGTCTATATACATAACTTTGGAAGTCATCAAAATAGAGATGAGCATGGAACTCATGGGAACTGATGTGGTAATGGGAGAGCATAAAAATATCACTTGAAGGAAATGGGCCTTTTAGGCTTGAGAAGAAAAAGGTCTTTAACTTTTGCAAAGTAATATCTCTTTGTGTAGTAGAGGTATTTGACTTCTGCTTGGCCCCAGAGGGCAGAAGCAGGAACAATAGCAAGTACAGGAAGTAGATGTAGGTCCCATATGAGAAAAACAATAACAACCACCTCTTAACAAGGATTGCCCCAGAATCGAATGTGTGGGCTTAGAGGTCCAAGCTTAGGTTTAAATGCTACTTAGCTTGAAGGCTGGATGCCCACTTGTTGGGATTCTTGCTAAGATTGGTGTGTATTAGATCTCCTCTGTGGGCTTTTCAAACTCCTAAAATCTGTGATTCTGTAATATACTTATTAGTGGAATGGACCTATTGGCATGCAAGAGAGACAGTCTTGGAGAGCTCCTGAGATGGAGAACATCTGTCGTGGGGATACTAGCATGTCAGAGATAGTCAGGGATAGTAGTTTCTGCTTTTCCTGCCCTGCCTCATCTGGAGCTTTTCTGAATCTGAGGAAAGCAGAAACTACCCACAGGAAAAGGAGACCTTGCTCAAAATATCCATCCCCAGGTTTACTTGGCCCCTTCAGGTTCTATAGTCAGTGTTCCTTGTTTGGAAACCAGTGGATAGGAAGGTTAGGAGAGGAAATCAGCCAGCCATGCCTTAAAATTGTGCCATATTCTCTGTAATGTGGTGTAGGAAAAAGAACATGGAATTTGGAAAGAATAGGATTTAGAGCTAGAAGGGACCCAGAGCTCATCCAGTTCCTTCATTTTAAATGCATGGAAATTGATGTCTATAGACTTTAGATTTCATGAGGTGGCAGAGATAAGAAGGACAAGATCTGGAATTTAAACCTGGCTTTGGGGGTAATAAGACGGATTTCAGTTTGGGCTGTGTTGAGTTTGATGTATCTATGGGAGGTCCTGTTCAAAATATCCAGCAGACAGTTGTTGATGCAAGACTGATGAGTTCCCTGAACTTAAAGTTCAGCATTCTTTCCCTTCAGCTCAAATGCCTCTTCAAAAGAGCTTGGTTCAGGGGGCAGCTAGGTGGTGCAGTGAATAGAGCACTGGCAGTGGGATCAGGAGGACCTGAGTTCAAATCTGCCCTCAGACACTTAACACTTACTAGCTGTGTGACCTTGGACAAGTCACTAAAACCCAATTTCCCTGCCTTCTCCCCCTCCAAAAAAAGAAAAAAAGAGCTTGCTTCAAATCCTCCCTTGGCCACTTATTACCTGTATAATTTCTTTTCATCTCTGAGAGACTCTGATCTCTTCTTTTGAAGCAGCCAGGGATCTGGAGTCATGAAGTCCTGAGTTCAAATCCAATCTCAATCATTTGCTAGCTCTGTGACCTTGGGAAAGTCATTTCATCTCTGTCTGTCTCAGTTCCCTCAACTATAAAATGACAATAATGGCCCCTACTTCACAGGGTTATTCTGATGATCAAACGAGATAATCTTATTCATTGGAAAGAATACTTAGATTTGCCAGGCAATTTTAAATAATTTTGAATTACTTCCAGTTTGCTAATTAATGTTCCATTTTTCATCTGATGTAATAGTAAGAGGAAAAATAAAAACTAAGATGTAATGCTATTCTTGTATTTGAATGCCAGTCTTCTTCATTGTTCCTCTCTGTTATGTCCTTATCAGCTACCCAGCTCACCCAGCCCTAGTTCCAGCAATGTTTTGAACAGAGCCCTGGTTGGCTTTCTTATTGGATTTGGGGATGACACAAAGCTGGGAAGGAAAGCTAATATGTTTGGTTACAAGTTCAGGGTCCAAAGAGATCTCAGAAGACTAGAATGATGGATTGAACCTAATAGGGTGAAATTTAATAGGGATAAAAATAGGGCCTGGCACATAGTAAATGTACCAATACACATACACACATATACATACACATGCATATATACGTATATGTATGCTGTATAAATGCTTATTCCTTTCTACTGTTCCTCTCCATAAGCAAGAGACCTGGATAAAATAATCTCCAAGGTCCCTTCCAGTTCTGATAGCCCCTGATGCTTTGGCTCCCTTTCCCCTCTAGTCTATGATTTCCTGATAGCCAAGGTCCAGACTTTGAGATCTGAGACAGGAGGGAAGTGTCCTTGCAAGGAAGAATGAAGGTTCTTTTCCTCCTCCAACACTAGTTCTTTCTCTTTAGCCCAGGACTTTGATCACAACCACCCTTCCTATTTATTCTCAGTTCTTAAAAATGCCTCCCCCTCCCTTTTTGTTCGACCAGAACAACTTGGCTAAAATCTTGCCACTTATATTTACTACCTGTGACTTTGGGCAAGTCTCTTAATGTCCCTGGGCCTCCTTTTCATCATCTATAAAATGAAGGAGTTGGATTAGATGACCTCTTAGGTCCCTTCCAGTTCTGTCTTGTGGTCCATTCTTAGCACTGTAACCTTAGGGAACTCTCCAAGGTGATGAATACCATGACCCCTGGTGCAGGGATATTAGTGGGGAGATTACTAGCTAGTTAGGTGGCACAGTGGACCTAAATTAAAATCCTGCCTCAGATACTTATTAACTGTGTGACCTTGGGCAAGTCACTTAGCCCCTGTCTGTCTTTGTTTTCTCATATGTAAAATGGGGATAATCATAGTGCCTACCTTCCAGAGTTGTTGTGAGGATAAAATGAGACAATATTTGCAAAGTACTTTGTAAACCTCAAAATGCTCTACCACCGCCACCACCACTGTCATTATTAACATTGTCATTAGTTATTATTCTAGTTCCAGCTCTGTTGTGCGACTTTGGTCAACCTCTCTTGGTCTCAGCTTCCTTATTTGTCAAATGAGGAGTTTGGAATGCATGATCACAATTCAGACTGAATATTCGAAGATTCTTAGATTGTGCTCCAGGGCCCCCCAGCAAAGAGAAACAGACTGTATGCTCCTAGAGTGGTCTGGATTTAGGGCTGAGGGTGGTTGTTGTGAGGGAAGTGGGGAGAGAAGAGGTCCCTACTTTTTCATTTTCTAAGCAGGAAGATAGAGGCAATATAGCATGAAAGAGTATTTGGCTTGAAGTTAGACCTCATGTGGGTTCACATTCCAACTCCATGACTTATTGTCACCATGACTGTGGGCACTTTCATGAATACATACTCTGCCTTGTGGTGAAGTGGAATTAAGCTTGGAACTGGATGATCTGACCTTTGGTCCTGGCTCTGAACCTTATCAGCTGAGCATTGACAGGCAAGTCCCTTAACTCTTCTGAACCTTGATTGCCTCATCTATAAAATGGGGATAATATACTTCCATTAACTCCTTCATAAGGTTGCTTTGAGTCTAGAACTTTAAAAACTTTAAAATATTATGGAAATTGGAATTGTTGTTATTATGTGCTCAGCCTTGGTCTAGAAGTGGTAGGAGATAGAGAGAAATATTATAAGATCCTGTTCTCATAAAGCTTACAGTCTTGCCAAAGCAACAAGAAACTTGCATAAAAAGATGATGAAATGTAGACAACTTTCAGAAGTCTCATGGGCTTCACCAATGAAATGTTCCCCTCCTATATATTATTGTTTGAAAGGCTACAGGGCAGACAAGCAAGAGGATGTATTATGAAGGGAACGTTTTGGGGTTCTTTGCCCTCACTCCCCTGTTTTATACAGTTACCTTCAAAGGTCACAGGGCAGATATGCCTCCGGATCTGGTTCTAGAATAATACCCTGATAAATAACTAACCTTAAGCAAGGGTAAATAGTAAACAGCATTAAGGGTGGCTCTTTCTACATTATCTGCATTCCTTTGATCTAGGATCTTTCTACATTGTCTACATTCTTTTGGGATGTCTACATTCTCTTGGGGGGCATAAAAACTCTGTGAGCTCCTTGCATCTTTGGCTCTGTATGAAATGGTCCTGTAATAAACAGACCATTGATTACAAACCCGTCTCTCATCATTCTCATCATTCTCACCGCTCGCTAGCCCACCAACTGCGCTGGCCGCAGTAATGAAACAATATCAAACAATATCTATGCCTCAGTGGCTCTTCTGCTTTCTCCTTTCCCCACATCACTCCTGCACAGGGTGTAGGGGCAAGGTAAGCCCATCTGTGAGGAATAAGATTATACAAACCAAGGCCCCAACTCAATATGACCTTTCTATTGCCCTGAGTTGTTTGGGAACAGGGATCCTGAGAACTTGAGGGCTGCTCCTCTCCTGGGACCCTGGCCAGGTCCTTGAGAAGAGATATGATAACTACACAACTCCTGGAACTAGCCACTCCAAGGAAACATCGTTCTTGGCGGGGAGGTTGGAGGAATGGGCCTTCGTCCCAGGCCTCACACCAGATATGAACACTTGGCAGTATGCCTTCTTTGTTCTCAGCACTACTTAAACTGTAAGATTCAGACCCCAAATTAGAAATTCACCCATGGAGAGGACGCTCTGCCTGGGACCCTCCCGTGTGGGACCCTGATGACTGTGCCTGGGATTCCCCAGCTTGTATGGTCAGGTATTGGTGCTTCCCCGAAACGGTGATGCTTGTAAATATCTATCCACTATTAATCATAGTTGCTCTTATTCTGCTATCTTTAAGCCTCTTATTCTGTTATCTCTGGTTTCTTTCTCACTTGTCTATATGTACATATATTCTGAATAAATATTCTAAAGAAATTGCCTTGTGTCTTTCTTGGAGTGCCGAGCATTCTGTTTAAGTGAATCCTGAACCCCCTTAATTGGACACAGGGACACAGGATAATTTTGGAGAAGAGGTGGAGGGGCAGAGCCATGGGAGGGAGGATTGGAAGGTCTTTGAAGCTGAGCTGAGGTTTCTCTTCCTTTTTGAGTCTGGCTACTCCCCTTCCTGGACTCATGTGACTTGGGACAAATGGCTTCCCAGCCTCAGTTTCCACCTCCATAAAATGGGAATAATAATCATTGATGCCTGCCTTTCCTAGAATAACAATTTAATGATTGGGAAATGTTTGGGGAAACAGACCAGCCCTGGTGAAGAAGTCAGAAGAGCTTACTGGAATTTCTAGGGTTAATTACCTTCTAGATATGGGAGAGACCTTAATTCAATTAGCATGTACTGTATCAAGTTCTCCAATGTGCCAGGCAATGTGCTTTGGGTACAAACATAAAAATCTCAGACAGTCCCCGCCCTCTAGTCCCTGAGCCTATTAAGAGGAAAATGGCATGGACAGAGATAAATAAATATAAAATGAATAGAAAGTGATTTCCAGCAGGGTGAGGAGATCATTGTGGATTCAGGAAGGCATCATATAGGAAAAGACACTGGAGCCGAGCCTTGGAGGAGGCTGGGAATTTGAAGAGACAGCAGTCAAGAGGAAGAGTATTCCAGGCATGGGCAACAGCATAGTGGGAGGTGGTATGTCATGTCATGAAATGGGAAGGAAACCACAAATGGGCCACTTTAGCTAGGAGACAGAGAGCATGAGGAGGCGTGTAGGAAATCAGCCTGGAGGGAAGGGCTAGAACCCAGTTCCATAGAGTTTTAAATGCCAAATAGAGGCAATGGGGAGCTGTTAGGACCACTTAGTCAGACCTTTTTGAGGATCATCACTTGGACATTTGATATAAGGAGACTAATTTGGAGGCTATAGCTATAGCTGAGACTACAGATGGGGAACTAGAGTATGGGTCACCATGCTAGTAGAGAGTCATGTAAGAGTCAAGTCAGTCAGTCGACAAACATTTGGTAAGCACCTACTTTGTGCTAGGCAGCAGATGTTATGAAGGTAGAACTGATGAGGCTTTACAATTGATTGAATGTAGGGGTGAATGTGTGAAGAAATAAGGATGACACTGAAATCGGGAACCTTGGTGCCTTGAAAGCCATCAGATCCTGATAAAAGCCAGAAAAGCGAGGATGAAGGGTGGCTTAAAGAAAGAGGGTGAGTTTTGCGTTTAGATTTTTCAAGGCTGAGATGCTTACTGGACATCCAGCTGGAGGAAGCTGACCAGCGGGAGGTTGGGGTGTCACATTGGAGCACGAGAGATGAGGGCTGAGAAAACACACACACACACACACACACACACATCTGGATAGAGATGATGATCAGACCCAAGGAACTGATGAGAGAGAGGAAGTGTGTAGGGAGGAGAGGAAAGCAGCCCACACAAAGTCTTTGGATGTGCCCAGTGTGAGGACTTACACCAGGAAAGGCAAAGGCTACAGGTCAGGCCTTGATTTATTGTTTTGTTGATCTAGATGGAAGTAGGAGAAGAGTCAGCAGGTTCACAAAAACTCAGGGAGAGAAAAGTGTTCAGGAGGAAGGGGGTGGGCATTGAAGGGCAAAAGGAACAATCATTGTGAAAAGTGCATGGAATTTAATGACTCAATGATTGGCTGGTAACCCAAGAAGAGTTTTACTAGTGCTGTGGTCTGAAGTGAAATTGCAAACTGTTAAGGAATGAGGTGGGGGGGGGGGTGAAGTGCAGGCATGGACGGTAGATAGTGGGGTTCATTTTCCTAGTAGTTAGGTTTAGAACACACACACACATCTGGATAGAGATGATGATCAGACCCAAGGAACTGATGAGAGAGAGGAAGTGTGTAGGGAGGAGAGGAAAGCAGCCCACACAAAGTCTTTGGATGTGCCCAGTGTGAGGACTTACACCAGGAAAGGCAAAGGCTACAGGTCAGGCCTTGATTTATTGTTGTGTTGATCTAGATGGAAGTAGGAGAAGAGTCAGCAGGTTCACAAAAACTCAGGGAGAGAAAAGTGTTCAGGAGGAAGGGG